>RXPK01003420.1:0-67646 GCA_004143645.1 Protaetia brevitarsis
CTGATAGGGGGACAAAACACTGATTATTAGCACTAGTAAAAAGGAGATCCTAACACTGACTAACAAAAGCAATTTAGTTCTTACGGTCGCTTCATACGGTAACTATGAAGTTCTTATGATAATTGAACTGAAGTAGTTAAGCCATAGAATATATGCAGGTACAGTAAGTAAAAGATTTGCGCATGTCAAGTAGTAGGTGTATTGCTGAGTGAAGTATTCTATAAAGCTATCACACCTTGATAATTAGTACAAGCTATTTGGATTACTTGTGATAAGGAAACGGTATCATTAATGCACGATCACTAAATACCTGATATATAGAAGGTAATGGTTTGCTACAAATATACAATATACTTACCTTAAATTATTCAATGATAGTGTACGAAACGAGCAAGTTTAGTAAATATTTATTAAATAGCTTACTGTGTACTCTGTGTGAATAACTGATAAAGTGCAAAAAAAGTTCCACAAATCTTTGAATATTTGTGCAACGGCAACTATAGGTACTGCGTACCGAGCAATGCGTAATTCAAAATTGTTTGCAAATAATGTTTAATTACTTTTTCAGTGTGATGTAGCTTCGATTGCATTAATAATCGAAGATTTGTGGACCTTAAATTCGCATTTAATTTGCGGTTAAAGATGGTACATAATACTTATTACTTAAGAAAAAAAAGCAGTATTATTAGTAATAGTTTTATTTTGTATAGGACAAACACAGTGACTACCTGATGTAAATGCAATGTAAGGTTTAAGCTACATAATAACAACAAAGAACAAGTAAATAATCGAATAACCTGAACAGACGTTTCAAAACAAGCTTTAGAAGGATAACAATTACCCCAACTGATTGAATGGAATCCTTATACAACTTGCCGATACTCTTAAATGTTTAATACATTCTAATATATTGCTTATGATTATGGAGGATACATATCAAAAGATGATCTACGTATGTTACCTCTGTAAAATTCATTTAAGTAGTGGAGTTAAAGCCCCAAGATGAAAGCAATTCTTCTATTCCTAATTTCTAACACAGGTATTATCGAGTATTAATAAGTAAACACCTTTATTCAGCACGGGAGATTTATCCGTCTATCGCGTGTACGTGATTCAACACTGGTTATGACGGTTATGCGCAAAACACGGTAAGACTAGCAAGGTTCCCTGAAAACACACGAGGTGCAGCAAAACTCAAATAATTATAGTTGTAGCAAGTTGCTACTTATTTATGAACATACATGAGTTACTAGCAATTAGTATTATTGTTCTCGTACTAAGTACATGCTGTAGTTAGATACAGTACCAATGGTCACAAGTAATACGTTACTTACCACATATCAACAGTTTGATTACGATTATTACACAAGAATTTATCAGGTATGCTGTTAATAAGAGCACAATTTACAATAAGAACTTGCATTTAGGAAACTGGGTTTAGTTGCAGGTATTAATTGAGGAGAATAGTTGCAAGTAGAACTTTATCTATTATAAATGATTTTTTATTAAGTAAATACTTTACTTAACTCATTTTTCTCAGTGTAAACAACGCTGCCTTAAGCGAAAGCTACAGCGGAACCATTTTTCACAGAAGCGTAAAAAATAACGGTATTATTACATTACAGATAGACAGTTAGACATATAGTAGTTTATATAAAGTAGTGTAATGTTGCTCTGTAGTATTTAAAAATGGAATAATATACATATAGCCTGTTCCATTTCAAATAACGGAGTAAAGTATGCGTTTTCCTATTTTTGGAACGTTTACATAGTCCGAAATATTTTTAGGTTATGCAGCATTAAGTTCTATAAAATTTGTAGACACAGTTTTTTTCCTAAATGAAAAATAAAGCTGCAGTCAAAGAATTAGTCCTAGCTGGCATACTTGTACAATGATGGCCTCTGCCTCGGTTGCCCCACGCATATTTATGCGATATCTTGAATTTTGCTTTCCTGAAAAGGAAGAAGTTATTAAGGCTGGGCAAGATTGTTACGGATCCCTGCAAATCGGCAATAACTATAACTTCACAGGTTTTGCATCTTTTAAGGAAGAATTAATGTAAAATTATATAGTAATAAGTTAATAGTTTCTAGTTATTGAGTCTCAAGTTAAACTGTTGAAAAAGTAGATAAGAATAAAACTTAATTTTAAACTAATATAAAAAATACGAAGTAAGAGTTTGAGCCCGCAGATGATGTTACATACATCATATTTACAAAAAAGAAAATGAAATTGTACAGTGGTTATGCCAAAACCTATTCAAAATGAAAGATTGACCTTGGTCTTTTTTTTACAACTACATGTACAAAGAAGTATTTGGAACACCCCTACATAGAAAACACCACCTTTGTCCTTTTGCCATAAGATGGAGCCGTAAACGTATACAGAATATTGAAATATGAAATATCTAATCCATCTAATAAATGATGCAATATTATTACATTTTAAGATAAATTCCATATTTTCATTTATATTTTATGTAATATACGTATTACGTATAAAACTCTGCATAAGTACTATACACCCAGTGTTCCCAGGGCATACGAGTGAGCTACATAGATATGTGGGTATGTTGACAGACGAAGACAACGGTTCGCACTATCCCATTGCCTACGATGTCCTTAGTACAACAAAGGAAAAAAACTATCTGCCGTGTCTGCCTGTCAGGGAAAATTGCGTATACAATTTTTGTGGGATTGTAAATGGTTGGCCTTAGAGATATGACAGGATATAAAAAATAGTAATAAGAATTTATATCTTTTCGGCTAACAGCAGTAGATACCGCCGTATCTTAAATTTTCTTTGTCATTTTAAGATAAGATCATAGAAAATTAAAGAAGTGCCCTCCAAATGGTACCTACGTGAACGCTCAAGGTGTTCATATATATTCAATAAAGCTTTCTCCGAATATTCTTTTGATTCTTGATTATTAGAAATTGCATTAATTTGAAACACTCAACTATATAACTTTTGCTTTCAATTTAAATATTTACAACAGAAATATACAAGGAGCATGTCGGCCGTTAGAAACTAATACGTGGTTGAATATATCAGGACTGCCGATAAATTCGGAAAGGAGAAATAAAGAATATACATCAAAAATAAAGTGCGTTTGATGTAGGTATGTTTTATTAATTATCTATTAGCGGATAATTTTATTCACATGACTCATACTACTGGTTAGGAAATTCAAAATTTTGACATTACGCATTTTAGCTGTATTCAATCAGTTACCTAATGTCAAATCCTTTTTTGGCTTGGTCAACTGTAAACACCGTGAGTGACTAGTGCGATAAAGCGTATGGCATTTTTTTCTCAGTTCACAGTTACTTGCAATGTAAAATATACATAATACCCTTTTATTTATAAAAAAAAACACATTCACCGCTATATTTATTGCCGTGCCAATTATTATTAATGAAAAATTGTCATAAAAAATCACACATATACTTAAGAAGAATAAGTTCAGTTTTTAAAGTGTAATGGTACTAATCTCCATCTGCTGACTGTTAGATTGCGGTATTTTTTTAAAATAAAATTTAAGATAACTATACCGATTCTTTAATAATGAGAATGTAAAAAATACTTTACCAAATATATAAGAATAAATAATAATTTTTGCATCTTTTTAACATCGAATGTTAAAACCGTGAAAGAAAATAACATAACATATTTCCACCAGTCGAAGCAATTAATAAATTATTTTTATTTCTCATATTTAATATTCACTATATCATCATATATTTCCCAAAAATTAAACATGTTTTTTTTTCTCATTATCCCCGATAGCTTTTTTTCCTTTGCCTGTACGCGTTGAGTACCTACGCTACCTGCTCTGTACGATGTATCCATCTGCAAATCTGCCCGACCACTCGACACACTGGAAATATTTGGAAATAGTAGAATGCTACACATTTCAAATCGGTTCAAATATACTATGCGCCCCTTACTCACCATTGCGTTCTATCCTATCCCCTCTTATTTCGTCAAATACTCTCTATAACCACCCATTTGTATAAGCATAAATATTTTTTTGTTAGGAACGTTAGAAATGGTACCTACAGAGACTTATTTTTTAAAAGAATTATGAATTTTACCATTGTTTGAGCAAGTGTGAAAATTTTTTATAATTTGCCACCTAAAGCGGAATTAGCAGGTACAAATCAAAGTGAAGAAATTAATAAAAATTAATAAATTAAACTGACGCATGGAGATTAGTAGCACAAGTAACGAAAGATCAAATACGCTATGACTACTACCGAGAACTGAAAAAAGATTACTTACTTAAAACAACACAAACTAAACAAATACAAAATTACATTACATACAAAATTCGGTCAATTGTAAGCAATTTGGGAAGTCATAATATAGAAACAAAACTAGTATTAGTGCCCAATAGTAACATCGTTGATATCGGCAACAGAAATGAACCAATACCTATGTAAGGTAGGAGAACGTATGGCTCAAATGATAATTTCAGCAGAATGATCAAAGAAACTCTTGCAGAACATTCAATCGGGTAATGTGGGATTTTTCTTTCTTTAGCCGATAACATCAAGCGAAGTGCTCGAAATAATACAAAAACCCAAAGAAAATATAGTAAGGTTATTTACAATGTGTGGGAACATCTATTGAAGGAAATAGATTATCTATCACTCTTGCTCTGGCAAATATTTTTAACAAATGCATGCTACCGGGTGTTTTCCACAACAGCTGAAAGTGGCAAGAATATTACCAATAATAAAACAAGGGGATAGGAATCTGCGTACGTAAAATTTTTGAGCGGGCGCTAGTATTTTGAGTCGAGTAAGCAAACGCCTATCGGAAAGAATATTCTGTGATGAGCGGCATACTCGTCGCACAAACTACACAACATTTGATGAGGGGATGTACGTTGGAAATGAGTATGTTAGACTTCAGCAAGGTATTTGATTCCGTAACTCCATCAATCTTGCTCGAGAAAATATCGTACTATGGGGTGAGATGCAAGCCATTCGAACTCATGAGATCCTATCTATCTCATAGAACACAAATCACTGAGTGGAATATCAGCATCTCACAACTTGCTGAAGTAAGAATGGCATAGCGCAGGGATAAATCCTGGTCTCATTTCTTTTCACCATATACATCAATGATTTGTCGTCCAACATTTGGGGGTGGAAGTATGTGTGTATGTTGATGATAACTCAATCATTGTTAATAATTGAGGTCTCATCATGCCATATTAGATGCCGAGAATAGGTTTGATGCAAATAGGCTTAAAATGAACCCAAACAAAATACAAAAGATAAGACTTACTACGAAAGCCGGAAACGAAAGTCCACCAACAAAATTCTTAGGATTAAATATCGATGCTGTTTGAACTGGGCCACTGATATAAATTTGGTATCGAAGAAACTGGCATCAGCAGTGTACGCTATCAGAAGATTGACGAAGGTCTCCAAAAATATGACAGTTAAAGCAGCATACTTCGCGCTTTTCCATTCACATCTAGCGTCTGGGTGTGCTTTCTGGGAGCTGGCAATGGACGCGGAAAGAAGTTTCCTTTTACAAAAAAAAAAAAAAAACAAGACATTACGGATACTGTGCGGCCTAAAAGTCACCGAGACATGCAGAGGGAGTTTTAAAAAGGAAAACATGTTTACCTTCTCATCTATATATTTTTAATTTTAGCATAGGGATCTTTTACTATGCATAATGACCTTGCAATACGCGCCGATGCCAATGTTGAAACGATATTGGGCGTTAGACATGTGGTGAGAGACACAGTTATATGTCAGTTTCTATTTTAAAGCGCGCACTCTTTCCTACTATTTGCTTTCCTACACTATAATTAAATTTTGACGATTAGGTACAGTATACACACTGCGGTTGCTCACGTCATAGTACGTAATAGAGCACAATTCCTATAATCACGAATATGCAGCACGCACTAGAAACAATCTTAGAACGTCGTACCACCGACTGGTAAAATCGCAAAACTACGTGGATTATTGGGGACCTTTTTTTCTGTATTATTTGTCTTTGTTTTTCATCCTGTAAATTATTCTCTTTACACAGTTTTTAACCTAATTTATTACCTTTTTGTGTTTTTATATATATTTTATGTTTTTTTTTGACGAATTTACTATCTAAAAATAAAGTAATGAATCGGAAAGCAGTAACCTAGTGAATCTCAAACAGGTATAGGTTCGACATCGGGGAGTAATATACTGGGTAACTGTTTCATTAGCGCGCCGAGCCGTATTGGGGTTAATATACCTCACAGATCCTCGGATTATTCAACGCTGCGCGTGTTAATGTGTTTACTACATGAGCAATTGATATTATTTTTTTTTGTTGTTTAAAAACTTCAGAAAAGAAGAAGAAGAAATTGTTGAAGCGTAAAGTGAAATATATTTACATTATAGCAGAGCAAGAAATACAATGTCAGTATATGAAACTAATGTATGTTCATTCACATGTATAGAATACATTTATCTAATCACAATAAGGGATAATATATCGATAGTGCACAAAAACAAAAGACATGTAAAAATGCTGTGCTCCAATTGGAAGATGATATCAGTAATAAGCAAATTACACCTTCTTATCTGTAAGTCCTTGGAACTATTTTGGTTTAATGCACATGCCGCATTACAAACCAGAAGGATTATAAGCCCAATTATAATACAATAACAAACCGAATTTTTTAATCCGATAGTTCGAAGTTTCTATGGAATTATATTGCATACCATATTTTTATTTAAATACCTTTTTAAAAAATGATGTATTTATTATACTCCCTTATGAATGCATTAAAATTAAATTAAATCTGGAGCATATCTACATTCTTACGATAATACGAAAACTCTATGTTTCCTTCATTTACATTTATGCTTGTCTGGCGACAATTACTAAATGTATTCATAATATAATTGAGTCGTTTCAATAGCCTGCAAAACCCTATGTCTATTTCCATAAAATTTTCTTCATCACTTCTAGAAAAAAAAGCAATAACTGCAGGTAAAGAGAATCGGATTTCTTACAGTTGACCGATTCAACTTTCAATGTAATATTAAACGTCAGTAAGAGCGATTAAAATAAGTGGATGATGGAAGACATTATTTTTAGATAGTACATGCATGCATATCTTCTGAACGCATTCTGTAATGATATTTATTATGAATAAAGCATTTACTACCTACTTACTACTTACATGTGAGATAGTGGAAGAAACAGGGTGTTCTACTTCTATTTTAATAACAAAGCTGCTATTGGTTTTATCTAAAGAGTAAAAACTTTGTCAAAATTTGTCCAATAAAAATGTCGCCGTTAACAGGTTAACAAAGCTGTGGATGCAGAATGTGTTTATTTATTCTTTGTTTTTTAAACAAAACAACCCAAATTGCTAGAGTTACAGAAAAAAATGGCCAGGGAGCCAGAATTACCGTGGTTTCACTTACTATTTTTCTAAAGCTAGTTTGTTTTATGTTTTATGTATTCCGTACATAAAAAATTTCTTTCTCTTGTTTGGATGCCATAGAAGTCGTGTTAAACAATAATAATTTAAAGATAATAAATAATATGTATCTGATTCTTTTTTCTTTTTCATTTCTTATTTATCTGTAGTTATCCTGTGTTTTTTTTGTTCTGAGTTAATGTAGTTATAACCTAGGAGAATTATTGATAGTTTTTTTTTTTTTCTAGGAAGATTTGAATTTTGTTAGAACTTTATACGTTTTTCATATTTAAATATTTATAATCCTTGTAAGAAGATTTAAGTGTAATTGTAATATATTTGATATTGATATTTTTGTTAATATTTCGTTTCTTATCGAATGTAGGTTATGATGGAAACTGTGTAAGCATAGCGATAGGTAGATCTGCTGCGAACAAGGAATGAATTGAAATTGAGGTTAAGAGATAAAGTTGGTAATTATCGTCTTCATGACAATATAAACGGGGCTATAACTTGAACTAATTATAAGTCCTCGGTTCGATTCCCGACAGTACAATGGCAGTGAGAATCCACCCCGACGAAACTAACAAACCGGTACCCGGAGCTTATCCTAATTACGGATATAATTAGTGTCATAGCTGGTGTGCGCGCCAGCTACCGCCGCCGCGTCGCCCGCCGCTACCGGCTGCTAGTGTCACTACACCGGCGATGCTGTTTTGTCATCGACACAACCGGCGTTGCCCGGCAACCGATGGTAACGCGAACATCGCATTTGATTCGTCCGCATTTTATGGATTTTCGGCCGACTGCCTTTTTGTGTAATTAATTATATTTCACTCTTGGACTCGCCAACCGTTGGTAAAACGGCTACATACACATTTCTCCCACCACTATCTACAGCGCGATTCGCAACGATGCACCGTTAAATGTGTAACGCCCTTCACAGTAGCCAGACCTCATTTTATGGTCTTCTTGCGGCAGAGGCGGATTAAACGACTGGCGGATGTAACGGTAGCCAGAACCTCTGACACTTCAGGAAGCACTATATTCAATATATTCATTCTTGTTTTCGTTACGTGTAGTCGTAAATAAATAAATCATTAAAAGCAAAATACCGATGTTGCTATCGTGCGGCATTGATTGATAATACGTCTTGGCATTCTTGTTTGTAATTAGAGGGAGGCACTCGAAGAAATGCATAGTCGTATGCATCTAATTTGCTTCTAGCTTTAAAAGTATTTTTAAAATTATAGATATCAAAAGCAAAAGGCGAAAGATTTTTTTCAATATTAAATCTAATAAAAAATCTCTAAGATGGCAGAAAATAGATCGATCAAGAAAGGTTGAGTAGAATGTATGCCATGAAAATAATTTATCAGTTTGCCAAAGAAAATTCCAGGCGTAAATTTCTATAGCAGAATTAAATTTCCGTCAAACTTTAAATAAATTATTCTTGAAAGATTGTGTTTCATTATTCACAATATACAGGATGTTAACTTTAGCCCTTTTCGAATACGTATACAAAGTGACTTATGAAATATCCCCAAATCATGGTTCGTTATTTCTTACCCGATTTTATAAAATGAAATATCAAACTGGATAACTAGATACTACCAATTGATTGGATTTCTTCCGACTTCAGCACCAAAATTTTTAGGGACAATTTATTGTATTTTGATCAATTCAGTATCATTCTCTTCTTTTAATATTACTAGTATTTACTACTAAATGGACTAAGACATGGTCACACACTTCACATCCCGGGGCCTGTCGGGATGACTAACGTTTTTAACAACACAAGAATTCAGCCAACGGAAAATAGGTTATCCCCACAGAGGTTGAGTTAGGATGGAAGATTAGTTTATTTCTTTTTTTGTATGAACTTTGATAATGCATTATCTATTAAATGTAATAGCATTATTATTATAGCATATTAACGTTATTATACTTGTAGGTAGTTCGACCCCCTCTCCAATCAGTTGGTTTATAAGATAGTTTATGGCTTTTTTATGTAAGGGACAGCTAAGTAAAATGTGGATAAAATCGCACACCTCGTGCCCACACCGGCATCCTGGCGGCTCAATAATTTGAAGCCTGTGTAAGTGTAATGGGTACTGACCATGTCCAAATTTTATTCTTGCTATGGTAGTGCGATATGAACGTGATATTTTATCAGTAGGGCGCTATGGGGCTCCTCAATCACTTTCAAGGTCGTTCGTCCAACAGGTCCCCCTGCAACTACACATCCGCGACTTCCAACCGCGAATTATTTTAATTCGCGGTTTAATTCGCGACCCCCAGGTCGTTTCCGTGAATTATCATCTAGTAACCCGCGGATCATTTTGATTCGCTGTTTAATTCGCGAACTTTAATATAATTTACAGTTTTTGCTTACGATGATGCCCCCTCGCCCCTCAAAGAAAAGCTCTCCACATATTCCACCACAGTGACATCATCGTAAGCAAAAACTGTAAATTATATAAAGTTCGCGCATTAAACAGCGAATACAATGTCGCGGGTTACTAGATGATAATTCACGGAAACGTCCTGGGGGTCGCGAATTAAACCGCGAATTAAAATAATTCGCGGGTTACATATTATGATGCCCCCTCACCCCTAAAGAAAAGCTCTCGCACATATTCACACAGTGACATCACGCAAGCAAAAACTGTAAATTATATTAAAGTTCCGAATTAAACAAGCGAATCAGAAATGATCCGCGGGTTACTAGATGATAATTCACGGAAACGACCTGGGGGTCGCGAATTAAACGCGAATTAAAATAATTCGCGGTTGGAAGTCGCGGATGTGTAGTTGGAGGGGGACCTGGTGGACGAACGACCTTGAAAGTGATTGAGGAGCCCCTTAGCCCCCCTACTTTTATCATGGGTATCATACCAAGGTCTGCTAAATACTGATGGGTGAATGTAAGCATATTCAGTAAGTAAAAAGTTCAGCTGGATATGGGACAAAAGCATAGATTACTTAGCACTAGTGAAAAAGAGATCCTAAAACTGATACTAACAACAAGTAATCTAAGTTACTTACGGTCTGCTTCATACGCGTAACTTATGAAATTACTTATGATAATTAAGCTGTAGTAAGTAAACCAAAGTATATGCAGTTGCGGTAAGTAAAAGATTTGCTCATGCCAAGTAGATGTATTGCTACGAGTGAACTATTCTATAATGGCTATCACACCTTCATTATTAACCTCAATTAATGCAAGCTATTTGGATTACTTGTGATAAGGAAACAGTATCATTAATGCACGTTAACTAAATACCTGATATATAGAAGGTAATGGTTTGCTATAAATATACAATATACTTACATTAAATTTGTTGTTCAACTTATAGGTAGTGCAGAAAACGAGAAGTTTAGTGAAACATTTAATATAAATTAAATAAAGAACAGTATTATATAGTATGAGTTTTATTTGTATAGGACAAAAACAGTGAAACCTGATATGAATGAAAGATATTGGTTTCACTTTATACAACAGTTTTTTTTAAACAATTTACAAGTATGACTCATAAATATATTTTCTTGATAAAGAAAAAAATTACCCAAAGCAATAAAAAAGATAAGGTAAATGGAGTCCCCTTGGAACGTTATTTAGATATGGAAATTATTGAAAAATCTACAAAAAGACAAAGAGAAATATGGCTTTTGAAGTTACAATTATATAACAAACAAGAAATAATATATCTAGGCGGTAAACTGCGGTTTTCTGTTGGTTTTTTTTGGCATTGGACGTTGTCCTTCGGCGCGAGTTGATCCTCTGTGGCGTACGTTGCGGTTATGTCGGTGATCGCCTCGAAAAACGGCTACTTCGTCGTCTGGGTTATCCGGCAACTGCAAATGGCACTTGGAGCTGGTCGGATCATAAGCGACGGCATCCACACTTTAAACCTCACCAGGCGGGCGCAAATATCATAATAATGATGGGGGAATTCAAAATATCCCACCACGTGGTTTAAACTGCAATCTTGAAACATCCGATTGCTTATAGGCTGGTACTTCTTCTTTCGTTGGGATTCTTGAATACGGATGGGGTTTGAGCTAACCACTGCGCACGTAAGCAATCCGGGGACTATTTCATTACTCCGCCGCATTAGCCAATCAGGAATAGGAAACAATTACGGGTGTGAAGTCAAAACTCAAATAATCATAGTTGTGGCAAGTTGTTATCTATTTAAGAAAATACATGAGTTTAATAGCGATCAGCATTGTTGTTACTTCTACTGACCATGGTGCTGTAGTCATAAGTAATAGTTACTTACCACAAATTTGTGAGGTACGCGTTAATAAAAGCACTATTTACAGTAACAAACTTGCATTCAGAGAACGGGGTTTAGTTCAGTATTAATAAACGAAAAGTTCCAAGTAAAGCTTATCTATTATAAATTTTTTTTTATCAAGTAAACACCTTACTTAGCCCATTTTTCTCAGTGTGATGTGCATCATATGTGCAATTTGAACTAGACTGTGGTATTGCTGTTGATGTTTAAGTATTTTTATCTTTATTTGTTCTTTTTTTTTAATGAATGTGTTGTTATGTACAGTTTTATTTTTGGCATTACCTGTCTTAATTTCTATTACCTGAAGAAGGTGTAAGTTTCTACTAATTGTAAGACTGTTGGTTAAGGATCGATACTACGAAATTAATACGTATTCAATTGCTCAATTAACCGGATTTGCTGATTGGCGTCACATGGAAAATCACTTAATACCGTTTTTTTTTTATTTTTGGTTCCAAATGTTTTTAATTTTCCTCATTCACTCGATGCACCAGAATATCAACAATAGTATCTTATATATACATGTAGATATATAGTAGCGTATAATAGCACGAATGCTTCAGTACCGTGCTCCCTGGTCCGCGGTGGCCGATCCATATTCGTCTCTATTCGCCGTAGACCCCGTAAGTTTACCTTTGGAGTCCATTTCAATTCCACTTAATTTTGTGAACGGAGCTGGGCAAATATTTGCGCCGGTTTGTACTGAGATGGGGCGACTCGCTCTCGTATCGCTTGGATAGGCGAGCGTAACCGCTGCTGGGGTAGTTAAAAGTGTACGGAACGGAGAAACGTTCGACTAGCGTAGCGCCGTCGTTGCCCGGCCGTCGCGTCGGCCCCTGCGATTTGTTCTCCGTCGTTTTTGCGGTCGGCGCTGCGGTAACTGGATCAGGCCGTTTCACTTTTTATTTTAATTAGGGCCCGTTGTTTCGGCAGAGGGTTATGTGATGAGGGGACCAGCCGGAATAAAGTATAGATCCACGCAAAAACCGCAGACGTAGTTTTTACGGCTAAGAAATGATTTGATTGCTCATATGAGCAGATATACAACTGACAATAAAATGAAAATCATATGGAGTATAATAAAAGATGAAACAGCACCAATTCGTACTAACAAAATATTTACGACTAATCCGATTAAAGTAAATGAATACTTTGTCAGAACTCTCGGCCGCAATCAGTGGCGGTTTCTGTATAGGAGCACATGAGCACGTGAACCCCCTAAACAAATCGTCGATTACAAACTAATAAAATCTATTACTCGATCTTAATATATTCGTGAAACATAACGCAGCGAAACGAATAAACGACGCGATGTTCCTTTTATACATATGTATGTACATCGCGAGCAAGCGACGGACGACGGAGCACGTGCGCCGAGTAGGCGGGACTACGTTGATTTATCAATACCTAGCCCATAAAGCACGTAACGAGGTGGGGAGGGATATGGCAGATTCCATATGAACGGTGCACAAATTGAGTGTGCTCCTGTGCTCGCTTGCGTTGCATTCTCGGGTACCATTAATAAATTGATGGACATTAACGTTCAGATATCGTGTTTTACGGATAAACCATATTATATGTTTTGTTTATGAATGACTCACCGTTCACATGCCGTAACAACATAAGAACTAATACTGTTTGTTGGTGACAGTTTTATAATGAAACCAAGGGTGCGTAATATTTTAATTTATTAAATAACATACTACTGTAGTTTTTATAAAAAAAAAAACAATTATCTGAAAAATTTCTTAATTAATGTTATTTCATTTGAAAGTTGTTTTGATATTTTAGGATAACGGTGTATTTCTTTATACTTTAAGTTTAACAGAATTTCGTAACTAGTATAACATTATATTGTTTATTTCATTATTGCTATATTTTTCCGTATTGGGCGGATTTGTTTCCAGGTCTTTTGTTTGTTTTCTGGCTCTCTGCTTCGTACGTGCGAGCGAGAGAGCCAGTGCGAATAGATATCGGGGAGGCTCACATCTGTTGTTTTCTTTGCTTGGAATTTAAAATTTTAATATATTAATCTATTAATTGTTGGCTGATATTAAGCCAGTGCTCAATGTTTAATCACAGTCGTGCAGTTTAGATGAGTAATTAATACAGGTCTGTATTAAATTTAATTTATATTTAGTTTTAGGTATAAGAAGATTTTCAAAGAATGTAGATGATAAAAGTTGATATAATTAACACAATAATTATGGTTGTAACAATTTAAATACTTAGTGTTAATTTATAAATAACTTGAATATAACTTTGTAAAAAAAGGGAATTAGACAATATATTTGTTAAAACTACCTATTTTATTTAAAACACTGATTTAAATTTTCGTTTGAGCTAGTTCATCTACAGCAATACGTTTATTAAACCCGCGCGCATAAAATCACAAACTTAACTCGTAAATCTTAACTGTTCCAAAAACGCACATTTCCCTTAAAGATACAAATAATATTAATGATTTTTTTAGAAAACAAAAATAAATGGTAACAGCGCATCCGCAGTTAAAAACTACGCCGCGTCGTTAAATCCCTCTGCAAAAAGCCGACAACTAATGCGCTTTGGTGCAGCCGACAAAGAAAAAAGGATATATATAGTACGTAAAAAAAGTAATGAAATGAAATATACAGTATGTAAAAAAGATAATGAAATTCACACAAAACAAACAAAGTAGTATTGTAAGTAAACACTAAACAATATATAAATAAGAACTATGGATGCGAACAGTTTTACTGTGCAATATTTGAAAGACAATTTTAATTCGTTTAGTTATGAACAAAAAATTCAAGTTAAAAGTATGGGCAGACCAAAACCAGAACTTAATTTAACGCAAACTACAAAGGCAAATTTAGAGACTTTACAAGAAAATTTAAGAAGGACATGTACGAAAAAAGTGATTGGATTTTAGTTAAAAATTTGCATGTTCTTGATTTTGTGAACACTCTACGCTTCCGATCACGAGCCGCCACTGGCTGCAATACCAGGACCTAACAGAAACCCAAAATTATCTACTAACACGCCATTCGAGAAGTTCAGAACATTCTATTTTCCTAGACGACGTAACTTCCCAAGAAATAGGAAATATAATAACATCCCTAAAATATAAAAAAGATGAAAATATATATGGGCTATCGGTAGTTGTCTTCAAGGAAATAAATTACGTTATCTCAGAACCATCGGTTATTTTATGAAATCAGTGCATGATGGAAGGTGTGCTCTCTGACGAATTGAAATCGGTCAGAGTAATACCCGATTAAGAAGAAAGGAGATAACTAAGAACTGAATAATTACAGATCGATAGCAATTGCGTCCGCGTTTGCAAAAATCTTCGAGGTCGCTATTAAACAAACACTTTCTTGCTTCTTGAATAAATATAATATCCTGGTAACTAATCAATAGGGGTACCAAACCTCCCGATCAACAAGCACAGATATGGTTGAACTACTCGGGGAAGTTAGGGATGCGGTAAATAGCAAAGAGGAGGCGATGCTTGTCTGTTGCTACCTAACCAAGGCTTTCGATTATGTCGACCATACCATCTTACTGCAGAAACTGTACCATTACGGTATACGAGAAGAAACTCACATCTTATTTAAGTAATTGAAACCTGAAAACGAAAGCAGTCACCTGGAGCGGAATCCTGACCAACAAGATGGAGCTACTGAAGGTAGGTTCCACAAGATTCAGTATTGGGATCGTGGCTATTCCTTGCCTATATACAGGGCGTAACAGCGGTAACGCCGTGGTCTCTGGTGGTCAAATGGTAACAATTTTTGAAATATTGTATATTAGGATATATGTAGGTGGATCAGATCTACAATTTAAAAATAATATGCAATATACAGGGTGTTCTAAAATTTAGCAGCCCATCAAAGTTATGTTTTTCTTAATGGAACGCCCTGTATCTTATGGCATTTTTGAAGTGTACACTAAAAACTAGAACAATTTTATTTAAGGTTCCCTATACCTAATTTTTATAGTTTATGATATATTTAATTTTTTTTAAAAATGCAATGTTGTAAAAAAAGTCTAGTATCTAAACGAATTAATTTAGAGAAGTGAAATGAAAAACCGCAAATGGCAGATCGTTTGGCTGATTGAATGCGACATTCAACGTTGTCCAGAAATCTACAGGATGTTCAAGTACCTAAGTCAAAGTTTTGGAATTTTACTCGGCGTAACTTTGTTATTTAAATGGCACCAGTATATTTTACGTGATAGATAGGAATTTTTAATTTTTCTTTTAAACCATATTGGGAGTCCCTATATCCATCTCGACTAGTTTTTAAATTATTTGGGTTTTTTAGGTGGTTTAAGTAAATTGTCATTATCTTACCTTAATTTAATCAAGGTAGGTGGTGATTTTTTTGAATGTGTCAATTTGATGTTTATTCAGTTAGCACCATGAAAGCATACTCGTTGCAAGAAAGAACTGATATGATTTTAGTTATTGGTGAGTGTCAGGAAATTGCTTCCTTGCGTCACGTATGCTAATGAACACAATAAACAAAATTGTAAGCGAAGAAAATCAGATTTGTGGTATTAGGAGCAGTCATTGAAGAATCGCATAGCAGCACAAGAAAATTGCTAAGGAATTGGATTTAAGTCACATGATTGTATCTATGATCCTAAAAAAACAAAATACATCCTACCACTTTCACACCACAAACAATTATATCCTATGGATTTGAGCGAAGAGTTGATTTTTGCGTGTGGTGCTCGATAGATACGCAGAAGATAATGATTTTTTTTAATTATGTCTATTCACTGACGAATCCACATTTCATAATAACGGACATTTAGTAAACTGTCACAATTTCCATTATTATGATACCGAAAATCGTCATCTTTTTCATACCTTGGATCGGCAGCATAGGTGGAGTTAGAACGTGTTTAGAGCATTCAGGTGATTATGTAATTGGTCACATTCGCAAATAGACACCTAAATGGAAACGAATTTCTAAGCTCCTTAAGAGGGACTTTTGTGCCCTTTTGGAAAACATTCCTTAAATATTAGAAACCGGATTGGTTTCAACTAGACGGGCCTGCCCATTTCAAACGGTCCGTCAGAAACTACCTTGAATAGAAAATTTCCTAATAGGTGGATCGGAAGAGATAACACCAAATATCGAGGAAGTTAGAAAGAGCATCTGAAGAAAGAGTATGTTGTGCATTGGAGAAATGGCAATTATGTTGAATGCTAGTGTTTTTCGTTATTTTATTTCGTTTTTTCCTTTATTTATAGATACATACAAAAATCCCTTGCTATTACTTTTTATACAAAAATATTATTCAGATAAATTATGAAAATAAAGTTCCTTCGAATAGTAAAATTAATTAAATAAATCAATGTAAACATACACCGGATGTCCATTTAAAATAACAAGTTAGGGACGAATAAAATTCACAAAGTTTGTTCGCCAGCAACTAAATCATATCAGCTCTTTCTTGCAACGAGTATACTTTCATGGTGCTAACTGAATACACAACAAATTGACACATTCAAAAAATCACCAGCTACCTTGATTAAATTAAGGTAAGATAATGACAATTTACTTAAACCACCTAAAAAACCCAAATACTTAAAAACTAGTCGAGATGGGTATAGGGACTGCCCAATACTGTTTAAAAGAAAATAAAAATTCTATCTATCAACGTAAAATATATGGGTGTTCATTTAAAATAACCAATACAGCACGAGTAAATTCCCAAACTTTGACTTAGGTACTTGAACATCCTGTATACTACTAGAAGACGTTGAATGTCGCATTCAATCAACCAAAGGATTTGCTATTTACGGTTTTTATTTCACTTCTTTAAATTAATTCGTTTCCGAGATACTAAACTTTTTTCGCAACATTGCATTTTTAAACAAATTGAAATATTCATAAACTATAAAATTAGTATACGGAACTTAAATAAATTGTTCTAGTTTCAGTGTACATTTAAAAATGTCATAAAATACAGAGCGTTCCATTAAGAAAAACATAACTTTGATGTACTGCTAAATTTTGGAACACCCTGTAAATTGATATTATTTTTAAATTGTAGATCTAATCGCCTAATATATCCCAATATAAAACATTTCAAAAATTCTTGCCATTTGACTACCAGAGACCACGGCGTTTCCGCTGTTACACCCTGTATATATATCTGTTTGCCGATGATACGTCCATCTACTACTACTATCACATAACAGATTGCGCAAGAAATTTAAGGAATTTCTTATAAAACATCCAATATATTCCCTAGAAGAGTTTTATGCGCTTAAATTTGAATACGTTTTTATGTACCTATATGTCATCATTTATATTTATACTTTGTATTTGACTAATTCATTAAATTGTAAAAACAATTCAAAAGCAAGTAAATAGGTTGCATATAAACTTGATGATGACAGATGTGCTGACAAGGTGTTTATCTTGCCAAAACTTATACATTACTGCAATTTAGAGTAAATATCGTCGATGTATAAACTTTATTCAAGTCTAAAATGCCGCGGAGACCAATATACGAAATACGTCAGCGAGCTGTGTTGAAACAAAATCCGCCCTTTTAGTCGACGTCGATTTGATTTCGAACCAGAACCGAGAAACCAGGGAACCGTTATTTGCTTTCGGAAAGCGCTCTTCGCTTATATTAATAATGGCTGAAACAATTAGTTAAATATTAGACTGCATTACTTGGTCTGCGCTTCGTAATTAGTGATGGAAGGAGTTATTAGGTTTTGTGCCTGGCGGACCATCGCGTCTGTTTCCGTAATTAGGGAGATCTTTTTTCTTCGTTTCTTTGGTTGAGTTTTAAACCAACGAATTACGACGTTGGCTGGTTGGAATAAGATTAAATTGGTTGATGTTAAATCATGGAAGGTAAAATATAATATCACCTAATGAAGACTTTTGGGAATTAGTGTAACACTTTGAACGTTTTAAATTTTTTACTGATCGTTTTATTGCTCTAAAACTGCTACTACTAAATGTCAATATGAAGGTTTCCGCACTATTTATTGTTAATTCCTTATTGTAGCGCTAAGGCTTAGAACCGTATGAGATTCACTATTGAAGTGTAGTTTAAATTTTTCGTATGCAAACTTTAGTACCCAAGCATTCTTAGTATACATTCTTACGTCCACAAAAATTATTCAAATCCAAAGCAAAAGCTAAATGATTTTGAATGAAATAAATATGAAATGAAAATGCCTTAGTCCGCACAGATTTATTCACTAAAGAAATAATGCGATCACCAATATTGCGACCAGTTTCGTCCTCAGGGGGGACATATCCATGCCGGCTAAGAATGTAACAAGTAAGAATCTACAAATTTGTAATTTTTTTTTAAATGAATTGAATTATAACAAAAAAATACAATAATTATAAATAAAGAATATAAATCTGATTTAAAAAAATTAAATGTGATAAGTATTAAATAATTAAGATATTAACAAAACAATAAAGTTAAAATAAAATCTGAAAAGATCCTTACAATGTTTAGCCGTTAAGAATGGTCAAATTTGAAGTTAATTAATAAACTAAATTGAATTGTACCATAACACATTAAAATTCATAAGAAACACACGCTACTAATAAATAATTCCGCAAACAACAGTTTGAAATTATTTTAGTAAAATGTAATGAAGAATAAAAGCAAACTCTCAATTAAAATGACAAAACGAACAAATCAGCAAGTTTAAAAAGTTGTATAGAAGAAATTTTTAAAACTTTTAGACTAAACTGAAATCTGAATTTGAAGCTCAGTTTTTACAAGTTCGCAAATACAGCCAAGTCTGATACTTTGCTTAGCAACACGAGATATTCTATTTAAAACTATGTTTAATAAAAAGGAAGTAGCACTATGAGGTCAATCTTCAGAAGACTTTAAGCGTTTTATCTTCCTTATCATCCAACAGTTGTGGAAAGCGCCTGGGGTCGTAACCATAAATCTTTTTAAAAGTAATAATCTTTATTATAGTTGTTTGCCGCATTCGGAAAAAAAAAACAACTCGCATCAGTCACTCCTACAAAGCCTCACCACAACTAACAATACAGGCATGCAAATTACGACTATTTTAAAGAGGTAGTGAACAAAATTAAATTTACAGATTAAGATTATAACTAATGAAAATTTAAAGCATACTGCTTGGTTTGCATGATTTAAGTCAGACTAGAATAGTACAGCAAGGAGTGAACATTGTATTATAAAAGCATGGCTAGTTTGAAGAAAATTGAAGACAGGAGAGAAAAAGGTCTTCCACGAACCTTTAGTTGATGCCTGTCACCTTGTCATACCAAGTAAGAACTTGTGAAAAAAAATTGCCAAAGTTCTGCTGAAGATTGATAATTGTTTGAAATACCTCCATAACAAAGTTTCTGAATTTATCAAAGGCAAAGCTGAAAGAAGAGGGTTTAAGGGGTAATTTCAATCCGCAATATCTGTTTAAGAAAAAAAAGCTTGTAAAGGTGACTGATTTTTTTAGGAATGGAAAAGGCTAACCAGTATTATCGAGCGGAGAATGGAAAACTTTGCTGCCTTATATTTTATTCCCAGAAAACTTAACACTTATCAGAGAAGAACAGAGTAAACGTTGCCATCACGACATCAAGGTGATAAAGATGAGCTATCAGGATAAATAGGACGTCCGTATGACGGAAGTTAGTTACTTTGTCGTTGGAGATCAAAGTTACTCACGAGAGGAAGTGTGACAATCGCATTTTTTCCAAGAAGGCGGAAGGGAAGTATAGGTAGTGTCATCAATGCGAATCAAATTAATTAAAAATGTATATTTATTGCAGAATTTTGCAATATCAAAAAGCTGCCACCGAAAACGTGTGTTGTAGACTAAGAAAAGGTCGATAGGTAAACCTCAACGGACAGAAGTAATTGAAAAACTAAACCCTGTGTTTTTTGCAATAAAATGGTTTAATGGCATAACGGGTAAAAATATGGCCAAATTAAATTGACAGAAATATTTTTGACTAATGATTCTAGTAATCTAAATATAAATGAAGTGTGATTGTCTACTTACCAAACTGGTATTTAATAATTATAATATGTGTTTATCATCCAGAAGTTTCTCAATTATAGAATAATAACATAAGATGTATAAGTACAAACAATATTAAGAATAAAAGCAAAAAATAAAATTACAATTAAGCTCTATATTATTTACGCTATAGAAAAAAAAATGCCTTGATAATGTAAATCCGCGAAGCGACGTATTGTTGCAAGCAGTGTGGTGTGCAGTAAAATGGTTCTAGAAACGAGTAAAGTAAAGGAAGGAGAAGAAAGGAAAATGAGCAAGGGCAGAAGTCATGGACTACCAATAACTCCGTGCACTAACTTCATATTTAATTTTCCACCTTTTTTTTTAAATACTGGGGAAATTCTAATATTTTGCCACAATATGGGAAACGCCAACATTATGTATAAAAAACAATGGAATCATAGTATTGCTATCAGTATTCAATTTTTGACAAGAGTGTCCATCAAATTATATTGGGAAAGTCAAACCAAATCAAAGAATTTTTTTTAAAACCAATGGTTTAGTATGGTAACGTGAGTTAAGGATGCTTTCCATTTGGAATTTCCTATTGAGACATATACCACTTTTCCACTTTATCTTTTCTAATCGAGCAATTTCTCGCTTAAATCTTAATTAGATAAGTTTATCATTGTACACACCTACCACAGCAACCAATTCATTCTAAAACAGATAAATTAATTGTTGCTAAGGCGAGAGTGCGGCCAGTTGTTCTCCGAGAATGGATAGCACAATAGAACTGTAATAGTCGAAGTTGGCCACAATTACTTTAAGCTCTGGCAGCGCAATCAATCCGAAATAGTTGTAGCGCGCGGGATAGCGGCGAGGGTAGGTATATAATAGTGGGGTGGCGGAAGGTGGGAGACGAAGGCGTCGCGGCCGTCGTGGTAGCCTCTTCGTTTTCCGGGAATTTACTCCCCTCCCGCTTTTCTGCCCATAGCTACGAAGGAGAAAATCCCGCGGAGTGGGCCGTAGGTGAGAGAGCTGAAACGTATGGCGCACCAGACCCGTTTAATTAAGGTGATTAGGTACTGCGTCCGGACTTGTGTACACAAATAAATTAACTTTAAAACTGAATTAATCGCTCCTTGCGTTTAGGAAGGAAATTCCGCCTCCGTGGAGGGTTTAAAGTTGCACTTGTTGAAATTTCCAGTTTTCGGTCGATCTGGATTTTCAAGTTGTTCCAATTGCAAGTTGGCAACTTTGCGACGAGACTCTATCATTTCCTATTCTAATGATTACATAATACTATCCTTTTCCGGATTGTCTTATAATGTGTCGACTCTAGGCTGAAGACACCATTACAATTTTTGTATTTGAAGAAGTACAGGATTCATCTTTTGGACCAGCTGTAGAAATTGACGAGTCACATTTCTTTTGGGATATTGATCTGAAATGTGCACTTGAAATTCATAAGCGAAGGTCTAAAACACAACGGTAATTTGCAGAATTTAATGGGCTTTTAGTTTGTAGACCGCTGATCTCTGGTGCGGTGAGACTTCAATTTTATAACAATAGTAATTGTACTCTCTTTGAGGATATGTACAATTAGTAGTAAACATTAAGTATTTGAAATACCGCCTTTGGACATTCTCAGTGCTAGTAATGTTTACAGAGTAGATCGGGCACCATATCACTGCTCCATATTCCAGCCCTGACCTATTAAATGCATTATATAACAATGTTAAACAGTGCGTGCTCTAAAAATCTTTACAATTTCGCTAAATAAAACCACATATCCTATATCCCCTAGTAACAATATCGTTAACATGTTCAAAAAAGCCAATTTACAATCAAAAAGTATACCTAAGTCTTGCATAATAAAATACCGTTCGATCACTGGGTGATTCCACAGATAGTGAACATTGTGGGTATAATTTCCTAGTATGCATTGCCTGCATTTTGAAATGTTTAAGTTTAATTTATTAACGCACGACCCAGGTATAACACACCACAGAGGTCTCTCTGAAAAGTAGCCAATCATCACACGGAATCGATCTTGAATAGATTCATGTCATGCGGTAATAAAAATTTGACATTCTAGTGACGCGACAATGTCATTTATAAATATCAAAAATAATACAGGACCCAAGTTAGAACCCTGTGGGATGCCAGATGTCGGGACAAACATTGTGAGATGTAATAAAGTGCTACTCCACATACTGATAGACCGACAAGATAACCTGTGAATAGGTTACATAATGCCTTAGAGAAGCCTGCTCCCGACAATTTAGCTAGGAGGACCTTATGATCTATTTGGTCAAATGCTTTTTGGAAGTCGGTATATATCACGTCCACCTGTCCCTGTCCGTCCAATACCTCCGAACATATTGAGTGAAACACATGAAGTTTGTAATCGTAGGTCTCCCGTGACAAATCCATGCCGTGACGGTGACAATGAAGTCTTTATGGAGTTGTGAATATGATGGCACAGTATAGACTCCAAGATCTTGTAGAATTCACCAGGATCTGATATGGTAGCGTATTTCTTATATTCGATGAATCGCCACTTTTGAACATAGGGTAAATACAGGCGATCTTCCACATTCCAGAAAGCCGAGATTGGCCTAATATTAGATTAAATAAGAGGTAACATAGGGGTCCCAAAACAAATGGCACAGTCCCGAAGGAGTAAACTGGGTATTCCATCGATACCAGAGACAAAAATATGCTTGGACTTTTTAAGTGTAGTGAGTACTTCCTCTCGGGTAACGTCGAAAATTCTCATGGTAAAAAGTGTACCTATATTTCTTAAATTTTGTGTGTGCCTTATTCTTATCGCGAATACATTGTATCATCCTGTCATCAAACCATGGTGAATAGTCGTGCTTGCGATCTCCAGTTACATATGTAGGTACACATAAGTCAAAAACACTGAGCAAAATATCATACAGAGCGCTGGCTGAGTCATCGACATTGGTACAGTTGCAAACAGGTAACCAATCAGTGTTCGCAAGAATATTATACATAAGCGGAAAGTTTGCTTTACTGAAGTTAAAGCGAAGGCATCTTCTTTTTTTCTTGAAAACGTGGAAAGGTGGAAGCTTTGGCAGGCACAGAGACACCCAACGCAGGATGGTAATCATCCTATGAAAGTAACGGTTCTTGATATCTTTCAACAGCACATTCAATGTTCGCCAATACAAGATATAATAATTTGTTATTTTTGTTGGTGATGAAATTGTATTGAGTAAGATTACAGAATTGTTGAAATTTATCCAAACAACTTTAAATAATGAAAGATAGAAAAAAAAAATCAGTGGCAGATTTGCTAGTCCTTTTAGTCCCTAGTATAGTTATTCATCTACAGTGCGTTACAATAAGCACGGAACGAGGTATGTTGCGCTTATTTGATCGAATTTCAGAAATTGGTTATAATCCTCAATTTGTCATCAACTACTCATCAACTACTGGATACGAATATGCAGGGGCGGCTCCTCTTAAAGAACCACGAGGCCATGGCCCCACCATTGCAAACCACAAATTTAATTATTAAAAAGCTTTTTATTTTCTGTAAAATATCCTGATAAATATGTACAAACACATTTAAGTGCAAATGAACGTTGCGATTCCATGATTTGAAGCGACCAAACGCGCGTTTGTAGTTATTTTGCAAACAAATCAGTCCTCGGCATGTGCGGAAGAGGGTCCTCCCACTGTCAGGTAGGCAAGCGTCGTGATCAGACGCAGACGTCGTCGAAGATCAACTATTGAAAGTAGAAACATAGTAGAGGACACGTCACGTACGGACTCGTTTAGCACTTCCCGCAATAAAAGCTGGATTTAAGAATAATAATATAATATTTATTAGTTATAGTAATAAAGTGTAGTATTATTCTAGGATGAGACCACAAATTAATAACTAATACTTCAAATCAAAATGAACTACCGTTCAATCTTTATGGGTAAACATTATGAAAATGAAACAATAAATATAATAAGGAAGTTATTCCTGAAAAATACATCATAATAGTGTTTTAAGTAAAGAAAAAAACAAGCCATTTACTTAGGTAAACAAACAAAGAAAATAAAAATTGTGGGTCCCTTTCTTTGTAAGAAATACGTTCGCTTATGTTTAGAATATCTATTATATTTTACTCGACGATCTTCCTTAAATAACTTATGTGCTCTGTGTTGTGTTATATTTTCGTCGATATAAAATCACAAAAACACCTGAATAGTTTTGCGTTAGTTAGGTGGGGGAATGTAAATAAGTAGCCTGTGTACGTGCACTTAAAAACCAAATATATGCAATTTCGAAGGAAATAGTTTTATATTTAGGTAGATAAGTATTCTCGTTAAGAACTTAACGTATTTTTCATTTTAAAATGGCTTCTAAATTTGACAACATTACATTTTTTGTGTCGGTAACATTTTAGTTAGGGCCATTATTACAATCGCAGTTTAAACCGTAGTTTAATAATCTTCGGTTTACACTTCACTTTACGCTTAGAATGGATATAATTAAAAAAACTCGACCTTGCCATATTTAATCCTCAAATCGCAATTGTAATAATGGCCTTTAGCAATAAATGAGGTAATAAATTACTGCAAGCTGAGCTAAATTGATTCAAAACTGTAAAATTAATAAAATGGAGGGGGAATGAGAGTGGGGAGTTGGTCCGTGATTGGCTCCACCATTCAATATTATCACGAGCCGCTACTGTGAATATAATTCAGATATCTTTACAGGTTGTCCATAAAATCATAAATATTGGCATATTTCTTCTTCTAATGAGACACTCTATATATTGTTATATGATCACCTTATACTAACTAAACTAAACTAGTGTAAAATCATACCAGGTACTAAAGGCCTATTTGTGATACTTTTCGAGTCATGCACGCTTGGATCTGGGAATACAGTTACAGCTTGACAGAGGACAGACAGAAGAAAATGTATTCTTTCGTTGATTGTTCTTGATCTAGACACTACACACTGTGCAGATTACGACTTCGATTCTCATTCGTCAAAAATAAAGTACTTACCTACTATCATTACTAATAATCGTGTACTGTTTGTGAGTATGTAAAAATAAACTAATTATGTATTAATACTTTATAATCATTGAGTTCATATCTACCTATTTATACATAGTTCCCTATTCTAATGAGATACTGCTAATATTGTTATGCGGTTGCATTGCATATTGATAATCAGTGCAAGGTTATATCATATCAATAACTTTACCACTAAACTCTCTAGGTGCCACGTGTATCCTGCGACTTTGCAAAGCTTTATCCCAGTCTACAACCCAACATCCCTATTTACGAATCCCAAGAAAATGACTGGACTGAAGCAACCGCTCAATGTACACTTAAATGCAAAACTCAGATCTCTGAATATTGGTGTGAATAAACAAAAAGCGGTTGTGTACTGATAAAGCCAAACATTAGTCGGTTTATTTATCAAGTAAAAGATTTAATCCACAACGGTTCTACTTTTCCGCTCGATTCTAATACATAGTATACTGGGTGAGTCTCGTATCTTGAGACAAAAATCAAAAAAAGATCTTAATAAGATTTGTTATAATGTAGGGGGCTCACTGAATGGTGATTCCCATTTAAGATTTCAAAGTTGTCCCCTCTCCCACTCTAGAGGTTGGTGAGGTGGGGGATCGAGTTTCGGCATCATTAAGTTGAGCCTACATTATAACAAATCTTATTAAGATCTTTTTTTGATTTGATGCAGTGTTTTAGATATATTCCGTTGTCTCAAGATAAAAAAACTCATCCTGTATATACAATTTCTTTTGTCGTGTTTCATGGTTTAGCGGAAATAAAAAATTTTGATTCTACAACAAAAGAAAATATTAATTGAAAAATTCGTAATATAGGTATTTCCTAATTGTTATTTATTTATTTATTGTGAGATTATCCTCAAGCAGCGACCAGTTTCGACCACAGGTCTTCATTAGGCTCTAGGTTTTGCATAATCCCATAATAGTCAATGTTGATACCAACTATGGAAATTCAGACAAAATAATTATTCATTCAAATAAAATATTGGTAATCATGGATTAAACCCCCTGTTTATCTATTTAAAAAAAAATCTTTATTGTGATGTTTCGCCAAAGCACACTTGGGCTTTTCTTTTTTTGCGGTTGTAATTAGTATAGTTTGGAAAATTCAAAATGCACTTTGACGAAACATCACAGTAAGTATAAATAATTTAAATTGAATTCACTCTGTGAGAATCATCAATTAATTAATGCTTTCCTGCTAACACTGTTAATAATAAGGCAAATTTTTATAATAAAATTGTTTATCATCTTTTATATTTGTTGTTAATTTATTTTAAAAACGATAACAAGTGTTGTTTATTTAAAGATTTTTTGACAATTTGCAGCGACGGATGGTGCATACGTCACTAGGAGTGCCCTTACAATGATCGAATTTCTTCGTATAAATTCAATGTTATGAATTTAGTTAGTTCATGCGATAATATTCATTCATCAGTTATTCATTAAATTAGGGTGGGCACCTAAAGTCCCGGCACTTGAGCTAGGTGCTCATTGTACGTACCCCTATTAAGCCTTTTATTTCCACTCGAGCAGTTTGGTGTTCTCTATAAAGCCCAGTATCTTGCCCAGTGGGAACTTGAGAACCTTCGAGGGCGCCAATACATCTCTCCCGAAATATTTCTGTCTGAGTACTTTCAATTCCTCACAAGTGCAGATTACATGTAAACTCGTTGCCTCCTGTAATTCGCATCTTCCGCACCACGATTCACTTACTCGACCTGTGTTGTATAGATGCTGTTTCAGGGGACAGTGTCCAGTTACCAGTCCAGTAATGGTTTCAGCTTCTTCCTTGCTGCGCCTGAGTTGGTTATCAGAGAATCTAGCATCCCCATTCCCTATTAGCGCTTTGGTATGGAATTGACCTTCAGTCGACCTCCATTTCTTTGTACTTTCTTTATCTAACCAGCTCCCAGATCTTCCTTCTTGCAGATGTCTTAGTAGTAATCCCACATACTTGCCTCAGAACCCATGAAGTGTCTTTTAGAGCCCTCCTTGGCAAGTTCGTCGGCTATTACATCGCCCTTTATATGCTCATGTCCCGGCACCCAAATCAGGAGAACTCGTCGTCGTGCCAGTGCTTTGAGGGATTTGTTTGCGTCTCTAACTAGTTTTGACCTAGTTACGGGATTTCGAGATTGTTGTGACAGCCTGGCTGTCAGTTATTATATTAATAATAATAATAATAATAATAATAATAATATCGATTTATTGGGATCATACAAAATATATACATTTTCATATTGCCCAAAAAGACCAAATCACTACAATAGTGCTCATCCTTTGGCCTCGAGTCACGTCCAAATTTACTTGATTTTAGCCGTCAGCATAACTTTTGATTTTACACGTATTTTTATTTTTATTTTTTTATTTAATTTTCCTCCTCATGAAGCCCTCTTTTGCAATCATTTCTGCACAGGCTGCAAGGACGAATACCTCTGCCTGGAAGACCGTTGTACGATAACATATGAAGAATTTCTATCTTTGTCTTCCCGGGGCAATTAGAACATCTTTTGCTTTATTAACAGCATTAGTTTGGAAATTGGGGCTTGTTAGAATTATCGTTCAGGCAATTTAACTAAGAATAATATTATTTCTGCTTTCTGTAATTCACTTCAATTAATTGTGTTACTATTTCGTTAAAAAATTATTATTTTGTTTTTTGAGTTTAAGATTTAGAAAGATTGTTGTTTTCTTCAATTTCAACTGAAAACTAAAGATTTACCCCAGATTAATCTGGGGCGAAAAGAATGAAATTTTCAAGTTAAATTGATATATTTTTTCTTCCATAATGCTGTTATAGAGCCACCTAGAAGGTATCTTTCCAATTATTTCAAAATCTGCACATAGGTGCATGAAATTTTTGAACAATAGTGTTCAAAAATTTCTCTTTCATGTCATGTCGATAATTGGCTGGAGCCAGTGCACGTGTGGTGACAGTGCAAGATTTGTTACAAAATAAAGTTTATTTTTATATTGAAAGTATGTTTGTGTTAATTATATTGCATTTATGAATAGTTTTATTAGTTTGTTTGTATAATTTTCTACTGATCAGCATTTTTTATGTATAATTGAGTTTGTTGGTTCTAATTCATTAGAGCATCGAAATATATACGCATTTTGAGATTTCAGTAAGAATAGTAGGAAAAAGAATGTACTTTTATATTTATCGTGAAATGTATTTTAAGAAAAATGATTTCTGGATAAATTTTCATTCCAAGCAAATTCTTTTAGATCAAAGCGGAATGCCCTAAAACAATATAATTCTCGTTTTAAAAATTTATTGCCAGCGTAAAAACAATAAATATAGGGTTCGATTATGGACATCCACTCATTGCTGCTACATTAAATTGTCAGCGCATGTTATCCTGTTCGTCAGCAATGCCCTGGTAGTGTAACCATTTACTTCGCCCGAATATCAATAATCTTACCAAGTATAATAATAATAATAATAAACTTTATTTCGTAGAGTAAAGTTTGAAATAGGTCAAAAGGAAAAGGTTGGAAGCGGAATGTATGAAATGTGAAGTATGTGTGCAGTATGAAATCACCACGCTCGCAAGTGAATAAGATCTGGTATGTGCGACAACTTTTCCCGTCTGTTGCAATCAGCCATACGTCAGCCAATGGCATTCATTTTTCCAATTTCGCGCTACTAAAAATAACTTGGAGACCCTTTAAAATGCGTCTCCTCCGCCTAGTTTCTTATTCAAAGTAAAACACAGAAATTATTGTTTAAACGCGAAGACTAACGACAGAATAATGTAACGGAAAATATTGCGCTTTTAAATATCGCACCAATTAAAATTTTGAAACTCACAACGCATCGCTTTTAAGGTCTTAAGACAGGAAACGTTTAAAATAATACACCTATTCATTAAAAGTCCTTCGTCCGTTTCCCACAAGCCATCACGTTTATAAATACAATATTTTAATAAAGGTTAATTTTTGGCGACCGTGGCGACACTCTTTGAAGCGCGGCCGACGCCGTAACTAAAGAAAACCATATGGATGAACTATTTACAAGACGTGCATTGTTTAAACAATTGACGATCGACTCCGACGACGTCGGTGGGTAATTTGCTAGTATTTTTGACGCTGCGAGGTCGGCCAGACTGGAACTAATGCCACTAAATGTCGTACACATGTGTGACTAACGTCTTATTCGAAACAGATACGCTAATGTCTGGTTTTAGATAGGCCGTTGCGCGTTTCGCCCTTTGATCGCGTATTTCGGTGTACCGTCAAATGAGAGTAAAAAGTCAACGCGTACGTGCCACATAGCCGTGTTTAGATTTCTACTTGCTTAATTACGGTGGTATTCGTCGCAGAGGTAATTCGATAACATTCGCAAATAAGAGGAACAAGTATTGACTTCTGCAGAATTTTTCTATTTTTGTCGGTGTTTCGGTTTCGTTGACGTAAAAAAGCCGCTTTGGAATTAATTATTATAGACCGTGGATGAACGGATTTGCACGCATGTAAAAATATCGTTGAAGTAATTCTTTTGTCGAGTCTGGCAACGAATGTTGTCAAGTGCTAGAAACACGCAAACATACGATAAAGAAGCACAAAAGCCGCTCAAATGCAACTTAAAACTGATTTGAAACTGTAAAAACATTCAAAATACGTTGAGCGCGGCTGATAATCTAGGTATGCCTAATGTGCGTAATAAGGAAACAAACTTTCGCAGGAAATGGTACTGTTTCAAGAGCTAGAACTTAACTAGAGAAGTGACACTTACAAGAGAACACTGCGAAGTGAAACTCACTAATTCAAATTAAACTTTTCTCATTTATAGAATCTATCGAGTGTTGTAAATCGCCGGTGTCCGTTTTGGCGGAAACTCAAGTTTAAGGGATTTAAGTTAGCCCTGAAATTTCGACGATTTTCGGATTTTTGCAATTTACACCGTTACCATGAAGAAAAAAAATATAAATTGTATATCTTTGAATACGCCTTTTATATTAAATTAAATCTATTAAACAATTGACATATTTAATATTTCTTTCCCATCTAAACTGAAAATATTTAAAGTTATTTCCATCTTTAAGAAAGGTAGCGCAAATGAAGTTAATTGAAAATTATCGTTAGTCCGATAAATATCGCAAGTAGATTAACAACTTACTTAGAAAAGAAAGGATTCCTTGCAGAAGAACAGTATTGATATATAAAGGAAAGACCTGTTTCTTCGGGTGGCCCGGAGGTTTTGCAGTTTATTTGTGCTGCGTTTGAAGAACATGAGCACATAGAAATAAATCTTGTAGACTTGTACAAGGCGTTCGACTCCGTATGCCCTAAAATACTTTTGGCAAAACTAGAATATTATGGTTTTAGGAGACTGATCCGTAACTGGTAAAATATTACATTAGTGAAAGGCGCAAAGTACGAAATACCACAAGGTTCCATTCTTGGGCCCTTATTATTTTCTACATATTTGTATGTATGTATGTAGAGAGGATGATGTTACACTACGGCCAAGATATCTATTGTGTCCCATATTCCAATCCTATTCCCTCCAAAAAATGTAGGATATGAGAAGGCCCTAGGTTAGTGAAGTCTTCCTCTTCGATTTTACATGCTCCCATGTGCCCTTGAGTTGCACAGTGCTGCGCAATTGGATAGGAGATGGATATGTGTTTTATCCTGTTTCCCAAAAAAATCTACATTCAGATTCTTTTGCAAATCCAAGCTTATTCAAACGTTCTTTCAGTTTATAATTACCTAAAAATATTCCTGTTAATATACGAATATTGCTCTTACTCAGGTTGATGCATTCTGTAAACTTCTTTTGGTTATAGGTTCCCAAAAAAGTTTTGCTTTACCTCATTCCCTTGAGATTCCCCCAATAATTAGATTTTCTCTGCTCCATTTCTATTTTCAATTTCTTCAGCATTGTACTGTTACTTATAAAGATTTCAAGTCCTACAAAAGGTATTGCAGACCCTTTTTTGCGAAATATGTATGAATGACTTGATATATATGAATGGCTGCTAGGGTCCAGAGTGCCAAGCTGTGTATTTATGCTGATGACACATCTCTGCTTGTGCGAGCACCAACTATCTTAGAAACAGCAATAAAATCTGAGGAAGCGATTAAAGAAGCTTACGAATGGTTTGCTGCAAATAAGTTGAAGGTGAATAAAGACAGAATCCAAAACCCACTGCTGACCTCTAAGCATGTGGAGTCTATCTCGAATTCTAATGTGAAAACTTTCTGGTTTAACATTAAATACCAAATTAAAATGGACTAGACATATTGATAGTTTGGCCGCTCGACTATCGTCGGCTCTGTATGCATTAGGGAAGTTAAAGCGCACGAACTGTTAAAACGGCTTATTTTGCCAATTTCGTTTCTACATTTTGGCGCCATCTTCTGGGGTGTACCGTGCGAGGCCTCGAGAATATTTATTCTTCAGAAGAAGGCTGCCAGACTTTTCTGCAACGTCAGTTACAATGAAGGCTGTAGGAACCTCTTTCAAGCGGGAAGATCATCAGCCATGTTTACAGCATGCTTAATCTTTGATGGCAATTTGCCAATTTGTTTCATTTTGTTTATTCTTTATTCTCTGTTGCTACTTGTATAAAAAAAATAACAAATAAAAAAGCCACATTCGTTCCATACAACGCTGCACACAAAAAAATCTATTATCAATCTGAATATTTTTATTTATTCAAAAATCGAAACTTAATATATATTTAAATGAAGTAAATCTTGTTGGTTTAGAACATTAAGAGTAAATTCTCTGAAAACACAATATACTCTTAGAACAAATAGTATAAATATTTGCATTGAAGTATACTTCCTCCAAATGAACATTGTTATTGTTGTAAGGAATAAATGTATGCAATCATAGTGAGAAAGTCTGTAGATTCAAAATAAAATCCCTTATACGTTTGGTATAATGAATTACTATATAAAATTATTAAATGTTTTGTACTGAAAACATGAGATATCAAATTGAAATTACCATAATATTGAAACATTTGAAACGAATTTTACCCCACCATTATTGCACTAAAACCTTATCTGTCATTGGTTCCCTCTTTTTTAGAGGGTGTAGGGGGTTTTGGCATATATCATACGCTTTACTTTGGCGTCACTTTTTTATTGACTAGCGAACAGTGTGTTGGTTGTGAGTGTAAGTAAATCTAAATGATGCCACAGCCGTTTTTACAGCTACTTAGAGAATGGGGTGGAATGGAGCTGATGCACAGATGCTACCATTAAAATATTCGAAGGTAAATACGTACGTGTTATCGAATATTAAAGGATTGCTGGTTTAAAAAACTTTGAAATATTATTTAGAGTCAGCGCCATTGTATCGATAATATATGAACATGGTAGGTGCGTACATTAAACATATGTAGGTATTTACTAGATATTAGTTTTCAGTAGGCAATACCAGCAAATTATTGCACTGATTGAACGCCGACTAGATACCAGGCCCAGGCATTGAGTGGGAAGTATCCCGAGAAGACCGATCGCAACGACGGATACGCATAACATCTATACATATCCCGTATACGCTATCTTCTCCCAAATATTGTAAAACTATAAAGTAGGACAGTAAATTTATTTAATTACATAATATTTCTTTATTTATTAATTTTCCCCTGCCGAGGCTTTTTGGTGTTGCAGACACAAAATTAGTAGGTAATTATTACCCTTGAATAGTAGAAATGGCTTAGATTAAGCAGGTAAGTATTATCAGTTCAATATACTTATATTTTGAAAGCAAATAATGGCAATACTTCAAATAATACTTTTATATACTTCTATCAAATGTACATAAATTATTAAGGCATAAATATCATAGTTTCCAGTTGAGAAAATCTATTTAGTCAAATCTAAAATAATTATTCTTGTGGTGAAAAATATTATATGTCATAATGATTTTAGCATATTGATTAACATTGAACTAAAAAAATAGTTTCGTCTAACAAATTCATGGGTTTGAAAACTGAACAAATTTATTCTCAATATAAATACATCATCTTCTTGCTTATATAGGAAGTTATGTTATATTCAATGTGATGCACTTATATTCAAATTGAGTAATTATTTTTTTGTGTGTGGAAAGGTACACAGGTGCTATTAATGCAATATCTTCTTTATAAAGCAAACAAAATGATTATCATGTATTGAACGCTAACATTAATAATGTGAATTCAGAAATAATTTATTTACAACATTTAAATGCAATTATTCATTCTATGTAGTTGTAGTAATTAAAAGTGAAATGAATTCTCTTAGATACGAAAACACCCAAACACGCCATTTAATAATGCAGCAAAACCGAGAGAAACGATACGCTGGAGGAATTGTTTACAAAATCGAGCTTATGTGTGCTTCACGTCTGCATATAGCGACTGCTATACGATGCTAATTCTATAACTCTTAAGTTTTTGGTGCGTGCATATTTACTGCAGGCACACCCCCAACCAACCACGCCGACAAAAATTAAAGGTAACTAGAGTGTATGATGGGATAAAAGTGCATATGTCTAACTATAATTTACTTACAGGTAGGTATTATAAAATGAATTTGGGATACATAACCCTTAGTCTTCATCACGTTTTTACAAATGTGGTAATTGGTAGAATCAAACAGGTAAAATTTAAATATATATTCAAATATTACTTTATTTGGTGCTTTATTATGCTTGAATTGGTAGTATTTTGTAAAGTACATAGGTACCACAAAAGGTACCAATTTATAAAGATTTGCCCTTTTTTAAGATATGTATTTTGTTCACATGGTTTAAATGAAAATAAAAGTGAGTAGGGAAAAAATAGGCAAAGTTCCATGATTGACGTTAAGATGGCAAACGTTAAAAATTATTAAAGAAATGTAATTGCGGAGTGCGCAATACTTATATTTATAGTTATGAGATAATAATATCCTTATTTATGTCTTATTTTACACAGGTTCACATTTCGAACTTTGTTATTAAATAAAACCACTTTTATTCACACTTAAATGTTTTTTTTATCACACAAATTTGATCATAATTGAGATACAAGACTCTTTTGTGCATGATATCGTGTAAATTGGCTATTAAGCATGCAAATTGAAGGAGAGGACATTTTGGCCACAATCCTCCACACCACCTTCCCACTTACTGAAGGAAAATAATGGGTGGTAACTAGCTATTCGTTACTTTTTTGATGCCAACGTGTTTCAATTGGAAATTTTCGTCCTGTATGCCATCTAGCATGGGAGAGAGCACACTTGTTTTAAAACTGATGAATATAGATGACACTGGGATGTTAAAAAAATGATTTTACTAATTTAATTAATACATCATTTTTAAAAATTATTTTTTTATACCAGGCTGTATGCTACTCTGTAGCGTTACAATATATATTAATTATTATTGTATTCCATCTTACCTTATATGGTCCCGGTTGCCCTTAGTTAACATGTGTAAAACCGTGGGATTGCATATGGATAATTTTAGATTTCAAAAACAACGTATTCAACAAGCTTATTCATGTTTAAAAAATGGTTTTCCCACATCGATCTTATTTATCACGTGAAATCAAAATTTTACTTTATAATTCGATGGTATTATCACACTTTTCTTATTGCTTCAGCATATACTAGCCGTGCATAGATGAAGCAGCGAGAAAATGTATACAAACAATTCAAAATTATTGTATTAGATACATTTTCCGTATTCCAAGATTTCAGAGAGTCTCGCATGCATACCACCAGTGTGTTTGGTTAAAAATGAAATATCGTTTTCTTTTACATTCGATATCTCTATTTCATTCGATAATTTTAACCAAAATCCCTACATATTTGTAAAATTTAGATCCCACGTGCAGGAGTAAGAAGTAAAGGTATCACAACTCCTTCAGTGCATTCTACAGTATTGAATGAACGATCATTTTCATTTAACATATATAAACTCTCTAATAACATACATAAATGGTTAAAATTGTTGCCATTTAAATGGTATAAATTTTAACTATGCAATGTTCTCCTTTCTGAGCAATCTCATGAAATAGCTTTGAATGTGCGCAGATAGCGAATTACATTTTAGCAGTTATTTTCTTTAGTTATAGCTAGAATCGACAAAATCTCTCTTGTTTTTCATATTTCGCTTTTGTTAGGGTTTAGTGAAAGTCTGGTAAGAGATTTTTTCTCAAACCAAACTACGTCCTAAGATTTCTCACTTCACGTACTGCTGTGAACTGATGCTACCAGCATATATGAAAAGTGAAATTAAAAAAAAATTAAATCAACTAGCTCAGTGGATAAAAATTTAAAAGGTGTAAAAGACAATTTGATTTCAGGGTAACTTTCATGAAAAGTAATTGTGGGCGTTTGAAAAATTTGACTTTCTTTAAAATCCCCAAAGATTGAAATGATTGATTCAAAAATAAAAGAACTATAATTTAGAATGATATTTACAATCATTAATTTTATTGTCAAAAAAAAAGAAAAAAAAAACATTTAATACAAATTACAGGGGTAAAAAAAAACCGTAGACAGAAGGTCTTGGTTGAAACCAAACTCTGCGTGAATTTATAATTTAAAAAAAAACAATGCAAGTCCTTCAACAAACAAAATAGTAGATTTGTTCTAGAAGAAAATCCAAATCGCACAAAAAATCCACGTGATCTTAAAATTACAACACACTAAAATTAATTTAAACGTGGAAAAACAAGTAATAAAATTAAATTGAATTTTAATAACAACCTCAAAGCTTATCTTCACCTAAACCGAGGTGATTAAATACTCAAAACTAAATTGAAAACTACGAAACGGAAAATTAAACTCTTTAAACTAAAAAAACACAATTTCTTCTAAAGCAAATTACAATAATTACTGATCTTATATCCAAAATGTGCACAATCAAACACAACAGCAATAATTAATTAAAAGAGTTCCTTGAAAGCTGATAAAATTCAATTAAACCGAACTACATTTTAAATAAAAATGAATTTACCAAAAATGGCATCAAAGAAAATAAACAACATCTACTTACGATTACTTTCAGAGAACTACCTATTTAGAGGCCCTACATCGCATACATATATAAAATTATCTGCGTGCACTCGCAGCGCATAAAATACAACGAGAATTCTCTTGAATATAACAATGAACAAAATATATATACAACACTGACGAAGGCAATAAGTACAAATGACTGAAATTAATATAAACAGCTGAACAATAAAATATTTAAATTCATCAAACAAAACTATTAACAAAATCTTACTTAAAAATAAAATATTAACTTCTGAGAGAATTTGCCCGACGCATCGACAAAGATTGATTTCTAATAATAACATAACACCGAATTTATAAACCCCGGGATGCCAGACCATAGCACATCTCCCAATTATTAAGGGGAAAACGAAAGTTTCAACGAAAATTGAGTGTTTCCGCTTAAAAATTGTCCGCACACAAAAAGGCAATATTCTAAAGTTTCCCACACCAAACGAACAATACCGTATCTCCGCACACAGGGATGAAAACGTCACTTCCGGGTGATGAAAACTACCCGGGGTCGTGGTGGGAGTGTCTAAACATACCATCCGGTTGATCCAGTTTCAGACAGCAATCGGTGTGGCAGTCGGTGTGGCAGTGGTGGGTCTGCATCTTGCGGAACTTGTCCACTCCTTGGATGTGCCTTTCGCATGGAATTCCAGAAGGATAGCTCGACAAACAGAAACATTCTTTTAATTTATGCTCAAACATGGCTTCGGGAACGGGATTATTCTTAAACTTGACAGGCTTTGACTGGACTTCAAGAGAGTGTTCATCATCGACAACAATAATGCTGGGAACTTATCTTCTAAGGATACATTCTTGTTGGTAACTTCCTTGACTTCAGACTCAAACTTCATCTCTTCACAATTGATTTCAGTTTCATTTGCTTCTTCAGGAGAGTGTTCGTACTCAACAACAATAACAGGCAACTTATCTTCTAATAATACATACTGGTTGGAAACATTCTTGATTTCAGCTTCAGACTTCTCATCATGATCGATTTCAATTTCATAAACGACATCTGGAGATTCACTCTGGGAATTGATTGCTTCTTCTAGGGATTCTCCTTGGGAATTGTTGACTTCTTCTACCTCTACCTCTAACTCACCAATAACCTCAACCTCTGACTCACCAATACCTTCTACCTCGATATCCTCTTCGGATCCATCATTACCATTTATTTCATTATCTCCAACAACTTTTTCGCTACCCTGTATATCATCACCTCTACCAACTTTTCCGCAACCTTGTATTTCAAACTTAAAACTATCATTACAACTTTCCATAATTTCATCATCATCATTTTCATTCTCCTTTTCTCTACTTAATTCATTATCAACATCATCTTCCCTTTCTCTACTCAAATCAACAACTTTCTCCTCATTAGAAGTATCTGAATCCCCTTCTGTCTGAATAACTTTCTTTTCTGCCTTATACTGTCTCAACCACTCTTCATGTCTCTCTTGTTTTTATATCATTTGTTTAGTATCACTCATTAACTCTCTAAGCATTGCCATCATATCATTCATACTATTAATACTTTCCTTATTGTTAGTCCTGTTTCCTCCATCTCTCCGAATATCCTTTTCGTCCATCCTTCCCTTTGTTCCTGCCACAACCGACTCCTTCCTGCCGTGAGTTCCTTGGCTCCGCCAACTCTGGTCTCCAGGAACGTCCACTTCCTGTTCCCTCGTGGTCCTGTCCGTCTTCATTCTCGCACCGGTGTATGTAAAATGTTTTTAAACACAGAAACACAAAGTTAACTTTATCAATGCAACGAGAAATTCTCACAAATTCTAAGTCAGGGATCCTAATCTTACTAATTACAATTACAACAACGTCGAGCCACACGTTGGGATTGCCAAAAATTTATGCTGTGAACTGATGGTACCAGCATATATGAAAAGTGAAATTAAAAAAAAAATTAAATCAACTAGCTCAGTGGATAAAAATTTAAAAGGGCGCAAAAGACAATTTGATTTCAGGGTAACTTTCATGAAAAGTAATTGTGGGCGTTTGAAAAATTTGACTTTCTTTAAAATCCCAAAGATTAAAATGATTGATTCAAAAATAAAAGAACTATAATTTAGAATGATATTTACAATCATTAATTTTATTGTCAAAAAAAAAAGAAAAAAAAGACATTTAATACAAATTACAGGGGTAAAAAAAAAACCGTAGACAGAAGGTCTTGGTTAAAACCAAACCCTGCGTGAATTTACAATTTTAAAAAGGACAATGCAAGTCCTTCAACAAACAAAATGGTAGATTTGTTTCTAGAAGAAAATCCAAATCGCACAAAAAATCCACGTGATCTTAAAATTACAACACACTAAAATTAATTTAAACGTGGAAAAACAAGTAATAAAATTAAATTGAAATAAAACTACAAGCTCACAGCTTCTTTTCACCTAATCCGAGGTGATTAAAAATTCACAACTAAAATTGAAAACTACAAAACGAAAAATTAAACTCTTTAAACTAAAAAAACACAATTTCTTCTAAAGCAAATTACAATAATTACTGATCCTATATCCAAAATATGCACAATTATACACAACAGCAATAATTAATGAAAAGAGTTCCTTGAAAGCTGATAAAATTCAATTAAACCGAACTACATTTTAAATAAAAATGAAATTTACCAAAAATGGCATCAAAGAAAATAAACAACATCTAACGATTACTTTCAGAGAACTCCCTTTTTAGAGGCCCTACATCGCATACATATATAAAATTATCTGCCTGCACTCGCAGCGCATAAAATACAACGAGAATTCTCTTGAATATTACAATGAACAAAATATATATACAACACTGACGAAGGCAATAAGTACAAATGACTGAAATTAATATAAACAGCTGAACAATAAAATACTTAAATTCATCAAACAAATCTATTAACAAAATCTTACTTAAAAATAAAATATTAACTTCTGCGAGAATTTGCCCGACGCATCGACAAAGATTGATCTCTAATAATAACATAACACCGAATTTATAAACCCCGGTGTGCCAGACCATAGCAGTACGTTTTATGTAAAAATTTAAATATATGTTACTACACTTGATTGAGAAAAATAAACATATATTATTATTATTACTATATTATTATTATATAATATTAATTGTATATAATTAAGAGCAGTTTGCATGGAAGGTTGCTGTTATTTACACAAAAGAAGATTTGTTGGTTCGCCAATAATTTTTGAAGCCGGAAAATAAACATGCGCAACAATAAAAAAAACTCATTTGAGCAACGATCCCCATATAATTAAACGAATTATAAACGGTCTTGCAACGTATAAGCTATCCTGACATGAGTACATATGCGGACGCTCCGAGCTTGGCCAGAGGGATCGGATCGAAACGTTATCCCGGTGCCGTTGAAACCCTAGCCTTGCTGTCTCTCGGGAAAACGGCATTGAAATCCTGGCGGCTTGTTGGCTCTACCGTCATTTGTCTAACAGCTGTTCACATATCGTCAAATTACGTCATTACGAGCGATTGTCGATTGTCTGCCCCAGTCATTAAACAACCGAGTTGATCCCTCTCTTGCCGCGGAGGATATCGTAGTTCGTGCAAGGTTTGGGCATGTGTTAGGCGATCGCTTCGGATGCGGCCGAGTAGCCCCAATGCTTTTATGAATTCGATTAGACACTGTTAAGGAGTAATGCAAATGTTTACCGATATTTAAATATCGTTCTTCTTTGTATTTGCACTGTTTTTGCGTTTTTGATTAAAGCTATTAGATTAAATATGAGCAAATAATTTGTAAAATATGCTATAGGTGGGTTGGAGTAGATGGTGATGAAACAAGTGAAGTTTGTGTAAATTCTGAAGCAGCTTAAAGATAAATTCACAATGGCTAATGACAACATATCAAATTTCTTAATTAAGGATGACGCTTATCTTTTTGTAAAGCCATTGAGTTACCCTTTTAATTTATCGCCAACGAATAATGTCTTTCCAGATTGTTAAAAAACCGCAAAAAGTCACTCCTGTCCATAAAAAGGGCTACACAGGGCGTTTAGAAAACTGTAGACCCATAGCAATTGCAATTTCGCAAAAGTGTTTGATGTCTTTACACTTACATTTTTCCACGTTTGATGCCATTTATCAGAAGATCGACATGGATTTAGAAATAAGAGATCGACAGTTACTAATTTAACAATCATGTCACAAGTAGGTACTTTCTGTATCCATCGACAAGAACCGCCAAAATAACGATGTATACACGGATTTCACCAAAGCTTTTGATTAAATTAGTCACGACGAAACCTACTGCAAAAGCTTGTGGACATTGGATTCTTTCCATCCATGACTTGTTTTATGCCTTCGTATTTGACATGAATTCTATTAAAACTACTAGTAATTAACCGTATTGTATTCAAAATTAATCGCATTAATGGAAAGTGTGCCATCTTCTGAAAATTCTTACATCGGTTAGAAAAATATCCATTACAATGCTGATGGTCACAAAAAACTCCAGTTTTTTTAATTCCTAACGAGTAGAACAAGGAACATACAGAACTAGTATAAATCTGCACATATTTTTTAAAGAATTTTTATAAAGTATTGAAATTGATATTCGATACACCGACTTAAAAAACTAGACTGACAGTTTATACAAATTCATTTTTTTTTTTTTTTGCAAATTCCTAACAAGTATGAGTGCAATTGCATTTTTATTACTCGGACAAGTATGAAAATAAGAAAGAGTGTTTTTGTCTACTTTATAACTTTTGTATGTACTTATAAGTTTTATCTAGAGCTGTACTAAATTTAAACAACTTCTTCACATCTCCAGAAGAAAATCAAGTGTAGTTAGGTTTGCGTCTCTGGTGGGCAATCTAACTTAATCTCATTTCCTATCCATATGTCAAAATAAAGCACATTTAAATAGTTAATTACCTTGGAAGAGTAGCCCGGTGTTTGATCATGCTGGAACCATATTTGTCCTCGAGATGAGTCATTCAACAACATATTCTAAATTCAATTCCTAAGAAAGTATAAAGTACTTCTGTTAGATAAATAATATTTTATTGAAGGAGCCTGAATCTCTTCGCTATTTCTAGTGTTCATTGACTATGGATTACCATTTGATCAAAACTATATGGTCTAGTACTTGGGTGAATTATTAATGATACGGGTGAAAGTTATTTTCATTTAAAATGTGTTATACGCATATAAATGAAATTCCTATTGTACCTACGACCGCTTAGTGCCTAATATTACTAATTCGTTTTCTCCATTGATTGCAGTTTCAGATCATTCAGTCTTTTGATACTTTACTTTTCTAATCCTTTTAAATCTCTCTTTTACGCTTTTCAAAAACAGCACATTAGGTTTCTTTTCCGCGGGTTGGATATATCAGTGAAATCAGAAAATAGTTTCTGCCACATTTTTACTTGCGCTACATTAATTAATTCTTCTTTGGAAAACTTTATTTTATACAAGTACACAGTGTACGACAAAACCACTGATAATGGGTTCTGACTTTGTAACTTTCCATGAAATTCCCAGATGAATATGATAGTGGCAAGTACGATGTTTTAACACAAAAAGGTACATAAAATTACATCCCAGAAAAGACTGACGGGAATCAAATTGATTATATCCTAATAGCAAAAAAGTGAAAAACATGATACAAGATGTACGGACCTACCGAAGTACAAATATAAACACTGATCCCCTGGTAGATATAGCAATGATAAACTAAAGAACAATTGAGAGTACAAAAACTACAAAATAGCAAAAAAAGTAGAACATAGAAGATTTAGATAATGGAGAGATAAGAAGTGGATATGAAAAAGAACTGAAAACACGATTAAAAAGTTATAGGATAAACGGCGAGATAGAGAGAGATTTGAGCAACATAAAGAATAGCATAATCTCAAACAGCAGAAAAGATACTAGGGATAAAGCAAGTGCGATACAGAAAGGAATAATTTTATAAGGAATGCGAGATTTTAGTACAAGGAAAGAGTAAGGAGAGATTAAATAGGTTACAAATAAAAAATAAAATTATTATGAAAAGTATAAAAAAATAAGGAAAGCAACAAACATAATGAAAAAGCAAAAACCAAAAATGGCAAAAAAAAAACTAAGAGAAGAAGAATGCAATGAAGTAACTCAACATTTAAAGAATAAAAGAGCAGTAATACAGCAGGATAACATCTTGAAAAACTTATAAACAAGGAGGAACGGAAGTTAAAAAAAGAATTTTGAGTTAATAAAATTAATATGGAAGAAAGAGATATACCAATAGCCTAGAAGGTGCTAATGACGTTGATTTTAACAAGACTAAGAATATTCACAGAAAAGGCCATTAGAATGCCAGAATGGATTAAGACAAGGAAAATCAACAATGGATGTTATCCATGTGCTAAAGCAAATAGTAGAGAAATGTAGCCAGCAAGGTATTGATATAGAAATAGTTCTTATAGATTTTCAGCAATTATTTTACACGCTGAAAAGATTACATTTTTACAATTATTAAAGATGCAAGAAACTTAGGCGTACTAAAAAATGTTAAGGGTAATAGAGATGACAATGAAAGAGTCGAAAGTAGCAGTATATAGGTACATCCGAGGAAATGATAAAAGAAATATGTTTTAACACAGGAGTACCTTAATGTCTTTCATTAAACACGATTACACGTCAAAAAGTTTATTATGAATTCGTAGCCTGCCTGGCACTTGCGGGCTACTACCTATTCGTTAGCAGGCGGCTGAAAAGCTAATGATGCTCCTACAAGTGTCACGTGCCACCTAGTAGATAGAAGGGCACTTATTTCGATATGCACTTACAATATCAGAGAGGACGCTGGGTGAATTAAAACAGTTAAATTATCCTATTTTTTATTGTTTTTTATTTTTAAAAATAGTTGACGAACATGGAATAAATTTAAATTCCTAATACAAATAAATATAATGGCGGTTCATACAAACTTCACTCCAAAATGAAACGTATCGCGAACATAAATGAAAAATTATAATTTACTGGGTAAAATTGAATTGAAACCAATTAATAATTTTTTTTTTTTAGGAGAGATATTATCGAAGAATTACTTGATGCAATACGCAACTCAAAATATGGTGTTGAACAGTATTCTTGGTTTAATTGACGTATTCGGGAGTTCCGGCAAGAGTCAAATCTGAAGGATTCTTCTCAGGAAATCTTATAGGAAATTCTAGAAGGTCATTCAGGTAATGATATAGATTTATATTATACAGGTGGTATATCGATAATTTTTAGGTGAACTTTCGTGCAACTTGGATATTTCTGAACGTGTGGCGTAAAATTGTTAGGGGCGACGACTGAGACGATCCGTCCACTGTCTGGCCAGAAGAAGAGTACTCATTTAAACTAAAATTACCAGTACTCTGATTTAGCAATTTAATTTCAAATTAAAAAGCATGCACAATATTTATAGATACTATAGTATTGTAAACAACATTAATTCCTTATAAACTTAAAAGTAATTATAAATTCACAACAAATTGATTTTAGTCCGTAAGAGATTACTAGGTAAACAAATTTAATCCCTTAACAACTTCCACCTCTTATGAAAATGATTATAAATTTAAACCTATATATTAATATTATAAATAAATTAAAATAAATTAATTGTTAATCTCTTGACGATTTCAGTAATTATGGCCTAATAGAGGTTCTGACTAGTTTAGTGTTACTTGCAAATTTCACACACGAACTTGGATTCAAGAAAAGGAAATATAGTTTGGAATGGGGAGAAACGGGCTTTAATTAGCACTTCGAGCTAATATGGTTTATTTTAATAGAAATTTTTAACACATTAAAAATTTACCTGCAGATTAGCAACCGATTGCACGTAACTTGTGATACTTTCTTAACTTGAATCATTTTAAATGACTTAAATTAATTTAATATACACATTTCGATAGCAATATATATGTATAAATCAAATTTATGGAATATGCAAAATAAACAAACAATGAGAGTGAAATTCTAGGGATGCGTCACACGGTATGCATAAATAATGAAGCTTAAGCTTCGGTCGCGTCTGGCGACATCTGTAGGATTTGGAAAAATCAGAACATCGTGGTTATGCTTCATTTAAACTGTTTTTGTTTCCGTGTGCATTTCAAATCTTCGTTCCAAAAATGGGGAGATTATCTTACTGGCTTTGACATCCAAATAATTAATTCCATAAAATTTATCTCAGAAAACAGGCACGTTTGATGATGAAACACAAAGCTCATTTCCTGCTTTCTACCTGGCGCAGTCCCGGAAGTAATATTTTAATGCAATAATTGGACGATTATGTTACCCCCAGTCGACGTAGTAAACGATGATTACTGAAAGCATGCGAAACGTTAACCGAGTACGGAAAGAGAAAACACACTCGGAAGCTGTAATTTCAGTACAACCCCCGGACAGGGCCGCGATAAAATTCATTTCGAAAGGAGGCGGCGGACAAAAGCGGCGGCTGGAGTCCGTTAATTTGAACAGAAATCGAATAAAAAAGTTAACAAAAGCATTAAACAAAAGCTAATCATCGCGCACCGTCCTTTGTTCGAGCTTTTAGAGGCGAAAACGAGACAAAGAGGCCCCGAGACGGAAGGAGAGCGGAATGGGACAGCGCACGGTGGAAAAGAGGTGGGTGGACGAGGTTAGCGAGCGTTTGAGAGAGGCGAACGTAAATCTTGCTCTGGGCGAACCAAGGAACGGGCTCTGATGGGGTGGGAGTCGCGCCTGTTATTTTGTATACAATATCATCGCTTCCTTATCAAGCTCGCTGGCACGTTGTTAGCGATCCCGCAGGACAAATAAACACCATTGTCCTGGTAACCATGGTGAAATCATGCGACAGTTTGGAGCGGTTTGGGAAACCATTACGTTCTCGGGACTGTATTCTTCGCGCGCCAGTTATATGTTTACCGCACCATCTTTATTTGATGATCTCTCGACCTCGGCGGCGCGGCGCGAGTTGCTCGTGTCGCTGTACCAGCGTTAAATAACGGAATTTATCAATTCCCAGGCGGGGAATTCCTGGTGAAAAATGCTAAACTGTATTAAATTACTCAGAAAATATTAATACGAAGCCTTGCAATACGTTCAGAAGAGAGATTAATGGTAATTTAGAGTAAAACAATGGCAGTTCAAATGATAAATTTTAAATAATAAAAAGGGATTATAATTTGAGCTAGATGTTTTTTATTTTTGTTTATATTTATACAACTACACTAAGAAAAAAGATTTCAATAATTTTTTATTAAGAAATTTGTATTAAAACCAAATAAAAATAATATTTGGAATAACAATATTTTTACACTAAAAGTTTTAACAATTTTTTTCATAGCTGTGGTATTCGATCCCAAAAAGTATATAATAGGGAATGTAGCAGGTAAATAGCAAGATTTATACTGGTACATTTTTTACGTGGTTATTTATTTGATATTGTGTGAACTACGCACGTACGAGTTAGTTCTTGCCTAAAAGTGGTTAGCGTTTACTGAGGCCGTAATACCTGTATGTATCACATTTGCGTGTTCCTTATTATCATATCCATTATAAAAGCAGTTATAGATATGGATGTATCATAGTTATTAAAAGGTTGGGGGTTGAGAACTGACATAGAACTATTTTACCGTAAGTACATATATATTATTTAAGTATTCAAGTAAGTAAACTGTGCTATATTGCTACATATAACATTTCGTTCTCCCTTACGTGCTGTATTTGTATTTTCCAATAACTTGTATTACTTTCACGCATGTTTTTTTTTTTCTGGTGTAACATCTTCAATCAGTAACTCAAAGGACGTCTTATCTTGCCTTACCTCTTCCACATATACACAAACATTCGTCCGCCAAAAAGTGTCTCTAATATTACTGTATGCTGTATATTTTGACAACCTCGAAAATAACGAGACCAATAGTAGTTGCGATAGTGCTGTTCAGTTCAGTGCTATTTTTAAAATGCAACCGCTTTCCGTGGAATGATTCGTGAGACATTATTGGAACAAGTCTTTTGGTGCTCGTCAGAAATTTTAAATTTCGTACGAGATACATAAATACTTCGAAAAAATGCCCTGTTAAACTATGACATTCCCATAAAGCAATGTAGATAAACAAAAATCCTGAGAAAAGCAGCAACTTATTAAAGTCTTGCAAGACGCATAAGGAAAACAAATGTATTAGCCACAGAAAAAAAAAAAAACGTTGTTTTAAGAAATGGTAAGAAACAAATAAATTGTGAGATAATATCATCTGTATCTAATACTTAATGTTCTAGTTGCAGTTGCTCTTTGCTATATATTGCGTCTTTACGCCATTCCAATTAGATTTGGTCCAAAGCGATTGAAACCATCTAGAACTGAAGTAAGAAATAACTTTCTTCGTGATATTGCGGTATTTATATTATTGTTTTTAAGTTTATGATTATAGAATAAATTTACTGGACGCCACACATCAAAATGTTATTGAAATATCATTAGTAAAAGTTAGTAAATACTTGCAGATCTTCATTAAATCTTTGTGAGAGGAATAAGAAAGCAGCACATGTTAAAGAAAACTAAAAAAAGCTGCCGTCTTTTACAGTATTCTGCAATGTATAAAAAAAATAATTCGTTTTGTACTAACAATAAGTATTACTTTTAAAATAGACTAATAAAAAAACGGTGGAAAATGCGGGTCTGTTGCAATTACAAACAAAAAAAATTCCTCCGCATTTTCTTCTCCAAACTGCACGACGTTATGCTATCCATACTACTAGTTTCTTCATAATAAATTGCTCAGGTATTATGAAGAAGCTGCCAGATCTACGGATTGTTTGTTAAATTGATATAAGGTTTATACTACATAAAAAAATCATTGTTAAATTGAGACATAAGACGTATGTAAAATAAACAGAATTTATAGTTAAATTCATCCATAAGCGTACTTAAAGTAAATAAAAGTTATTGTTAAATTAATTTCGTATTTGATGTTAAATCTTAATATAAAAGGGAAAAAATTATATATAGAATATGCAAATAATTATCCTTTATTTTCAAGATTTATTTAATGACATCGTTTTTTGAAATGCGCTTTAGTTTTTTATTATTAGTGTTTCTAATAGTGTTATTTTAATTAGCCTTTAAGTGAAAAAGTTACATTATTTCTAGTGTATATTATTCAAGGTAGTATCTCTCTCCTCCAGTGCCCCAGAAGTTCAAATTTATAGAATTCATACTTTTCAATATTTACATAAATGATCTGAAGCCACTTTAAAGTTCTTGCTTATGCAGCTGACTTAAGATCAGATAAAGATTATGCAATATCTCCACCCCATCATTGTCACAACTTCCAAGTTGTACTGTAAGTATATATCAGGAGCGGCCCCTCTTAAAAAGCCATGGGGCCATGGCCTCACTATTGCAAATTACAAATTAATCATTAAGGAGCTTTTATTTTCTGTAAATATACCGATACACACATATTTAAGTACAGAACGAACGTTGCGCTTTCCATGATTTGATGCGACCAAACGCGCTTTGTAGTTATTTATACAGACAAGCGGCGAACTGGAGCCACGTCTAGATTGGCTCCTGATTTCAGATGTTTGTAGGTATCCGCGCGGAGCTAGCGGAAGGGGAGGGGAGGCGGGGTCGCAGTATATGCAAAAATTACATTGAAGTGGCCCGCTGCCCGCTGGTTGATCGAGTCATCTCGTCAGTGCTCGGCAATGTGCGGGGAAGGTCTCCCACTATCACGGTAGGTAAGTGTGTTAGTCAGACGCAGACGGGCCAGTCGCATACGGACTCCGGTTAGATGCTTCCCCGCAATAAAAATTGGGTTCAAGAATATTTAATATTTATTAATTATAGTAATAAAGTGTTGTATTATTCTAGGATGACATCGCAAATTAATAACTATAGTATTTCAAATAAAAATGAACTAGCATTCATATCCTACTTATGGTAAAAAATATTAAAATGAAATAATAAATATAACAAGAGAGTTATTCTTGGAAAATACATCATAATAGTGTTTTAAGTAAAAAAAAATAAACCATTTGCTTAGGTAAACCAACAAAGAAAATAAATGTGTTTCCTTTCTTTGTAAGAAATACGTGGGGTTGTGAATATAATATCCATTATATTTTACTCGACGATCTTCGCTTAATAACTCATGTGCTCTGTGTTGTGTTATGTTTTCGTTGATATAAAATCACAAAAACACCTGAATAATTTTGCGTTAGTTAGGTGGGGAAATGTAAACTAGTGACTCATGTATATGTACGTGCAGTTTAAAGACTAAATATATGCTGGTTCGAAGGAAATACGTTAGTATTTATATTTAAGTAGATAAGTATTTCCGATAAGAAATTAATGTATTTTTCATTTTAAAATGTCTTCTAAATTTATCTACATTAAATTTTTTGTGTTGGTATTATTTTAGTTAGTAATAAACGAGGTAATAAATTAGTGCCAGCTGAACTAAACTGATTCAAAACTTTGTAAAATTAATACAAAAAAAAAAACGGGGAGAGGAGGGGAGTTGGCCGGAGATTGGTCCCACCACTTAATATTGTCACGGGCCGTCACTGGTATATATATATATACTCCAATAGACGAGATAAATGAATACGAATGAAATAAAGATTATTAAAGGATTGAATAAACACAAAAATTACATTGAGTATAAATAAAATTGAAAATAAAACGAAAATAATTCATACTCATTTATATAAAACGAAAATATATAAAATAAGTATCAAATCTGTAGGAATTCAAACACTTACGAAATTTATTGTCGAAGTTGTCTCATTTCTACTGAAAGGGGGTTGGCGAGTTTGTGATGTAGTGATGGTTGGCTGCATTCACCATACCAATAATTGGGTATTTACTTTGGACAAGAAAGTTTTATATATAATATTATGTTACTATTTTTTGATTTACTTATTATAAGGGTTAAAAATAACAAAGAATTTTGTTTAACACGCCTATATATGAATAATCACAAGGAAAAATCGAAACGCACTCATTTCCACACATTCTCCGCAGAGTTTTAAAAGATAAATACTTACATATTTACTATTTAGGAAAATAAAATAGAAACTATTCAATGTAAACAGAAATTATTAACAGCCAAGAATAATTTTATTTAAATAACCTAGAAATCGTAATTAGAATGTGAAAGTAAAATATATATGGATGTTATTTCAAATGATTGACAATGGTTTCCGGCTGAACATTTTACATGTTCAAAATGGCTGCCAACATCCTGTGTGACTTCTTCACATTTCTCTTGCTTAATATTCGCTTCGTTTTTACCCGAAATCGGTTTTTTTTAAAGTTACTGTTTATCAGTGTTATTGCTCAGATGCATTATAAATTAATATGAATCTTCTCAAGATTCATATTAATTTAAGTAAACTTATGGCTATTTACTATAATCAATATTTGTTATTATTTCTGTATATAGCTAATTCAGTGTATTAAAGATATACAAACTTTGTTTTTATCGTACAATAAATTGTAAAAAGAAATACACATTTATTTAATCGAATTTAAAATTAAAACTTATAAACCTTTCCAGCCATGACATAATATCTTAAATTATCAAATTTTAAAATAAACACAACATTAAAAGCGCTAATTACAAGAAACTATTTATTTAACTACAATCATATCAAACTTCGAATATAATAAATTTCGATATCTCGAGAACATTCATGCTTTCTCCTTATTTCTGATATAACATATTTTCCCTTTAAAAAACTATTTATATAAACAAATATAATGTATCTACAGAAAAACAACGATTGCGAAAACCATCATCATCAGACCGGGTCTGTGTGATCCCAGACGCGACAATAAAATCTCGACTTTCGTAAGTTGTCCCCTTATTAAGAAAATAAAAGCATAATGAAGTGCTGAAAAGGCAATATAAACTTTTCTTATTTCGGGCTCCGAAATGAAATTTTAACACCTAATTCAGAAAGGCTATTTGTTGAAAGTAGTTGGCGGTGGTTGCAGTAGCTTCCATACCGGGGATGTGTGAAAGCTCAGCCGGTGGTGTGAGAAGTGTGGAAGACAGTTAAAAAGGACCCCGACACCAATCGTAATTAGTTTTACAAGATGAAGAATATTTTGTTTTCACAGCTGACATTCTTATGTCGGTTATGTTGGTCGTAAAATCATGTCGAAAAGTTTATGTCCTCGCTGTCTAAGCAAACAATGTAATTTTAATAAGCTGGAGGTGTTCACATTTGTCCGCGTAATCGCTACTTCCGAAATGGTTCGTTTAGTTTTTATGTTTTTTTTTCTGGGAGAAATTATATAGGTAATTAATAGTTATTAAAATTAAACTTCAGTTATTTTATAAGTGTAAAGTTACAAACCACTAAATTTAATTATTATTTCTTATTTTTTACCTTTAATTGAATTTAGTTATAGTCATGTTGGCAATTAAGAAAATGGAAAGAATCGCAGCTATGTTATATTGACAAAAAGTAATTATGTGTAGATAAAATGTTTATAATAAAATTTACCTTATTAGTAATATTGTTAGCAGGAAAACACTAATTCTTGAAAATCATACCTTATTTATGAAAAGCTAAATAATTAAAAAACATCCTAAACCTCGTGCTCTACCTAAAAGTGCTACACAGGGCTACCTATTCTAATATAACAATTGAAATGTTCCTACTCTAACTAAATAAATTCTCCGGGATTGTCAATAACAATAATAAAAATATAATACAGTAAACAGCAATTATGTGAATACTAATTTATATGAAATACTGAAATATGTCAAATGTGGTTAGTTCACATAATTCGCGAGTCTATTGTCAACCGGTCAGCTATATGCAGGGTGTATCAGATATAGAGGTAAATATAATCATATGTAACAGCTGTAATCATACGATCAAAAAGTCTTAATGCACAGGGGGTCTATCTGTAAGCATTAGCGAGAAAAAAAATATTTTGTAAATGCCCTGGGCTAGAGCCGCACCTGTGCCCAACCTAAATGCTGTCCCGAGTATACCCCCACATACCACTATCATTCAGCCATTACCGCTGTTAGTTTTGTGTGGATCGCCGCTTGGAATGCAAGCCACTTCGAACATTTTATTTAAATTCTTCTCGTCTCGAAAAAACGATCCTTTTCAGGACCATCATGCCTTCATATAAAGAAAATCGAAGCAGCAAATTTTCTGAATCTACATTTATTTCTGTGTAATTCGATTCAATTCATTTTGCGTTATTTGATTAAATAAATCCAAAAGAAATAACTCAGATTCATGTGGTACCGTTTATTATTAACAACTAACTCTCGATTCGACAAAGCAAAAGAAAAATATTTACGTTTGTTGTAACTACTGAAGTCGCATATCCGGTGAAACTCGAACGTCTTATCAGGATATTAAAAAAATAATACTTTGTAGACTTACGTAGAATACTCTTAACAAATAAGGAATGTTTGTTGATAAAAAGAAGAAATTTAAAATGCCTCAGTTTTGGCCTTTATTTATTCAGAATGACGTTAAATGAATTTACCATACCATTAAGAATAATACTAAATGAGTGCAATGTATTTATACATAATACCACGTTTAGCGGGTGCTTAACATGACGTTTCCTTGCATCAGACCCGGACTAAAGAATTTTTGGCTCTAAATTTTACTTTTTTTTATTCTTTAATGATGAAATCCGGTTTCGGTGGGTTTGTGCTTTATATGTCGTGTAGTTAACACCCAAGCAAAATTTACTTTTTTATTTGATACACCCTGTATTTGTGCCCATGGAACAATTTTAGTTTTTAGCATTCGCCAAGGAGTAAGGGGAAACCATAGAAAAACCTAACTCTAGAAGCAGAATCTGGGAAGCAGACCCAGATCTAGTTCCTATAGCCGGCAAATTATTATTATTTTTTGAGTTTGGGAAAGTAGCCTCCACGTCCGCTCAACTCCGACAGCCATGCCGCCTTCAGGTAGCTGCTCCGAAACAGCGTAGGCCGGCGTAGTGATCTAAAAACAAACAAACAACAGCAGCACCTATTCTAATATTTAACAATAACTTGATCTTAATTATTCTAGCCAATAGTAATTCATAGATTTTTATTTTAAATACTTATTTATATACCCTAGCTATGCTAAAAGCTATATTTTCGGTGGTATTCAGGCTTAACCTTCGTAAAGATAGGAAACTTGACATTAAAATACGATCTGTATTGCGCTATCCATTGTCGCCGGACGGAACTAGCATTACTTATTCTGTCATTGCGGGAAATTCGAACGCAGTGTTACTGATTTTGAAATCCCTTTTTGAGTAAAGTAACATTCATTCACTTGGAATACTGTTTGTTGATTCTTTTTTAAGTCGAAGAACCAAATTGCTTTTTGTCCAATATTGAAGGACCAAGCTATATGTTGCGATGATGAACTTATTGACTTTTCTTGAAACTTTATTTAAAAAATATTGACATGTATGTATCTTACATATTAATCTATCTTTTTTTGTTTTTCATAACTAACTAAAATTACAGCTAATTATTAATACATAAACACTGTTTTATTTATACATTTATAGTTAGGGCTGGGCGCATATAAAAGACAAATATTTCAAATACATATTAGTTGAAATATTTGTCTTTTTATATGCGCCCAGCCCTAACTACAAGTAGTATTTGTCTTATATATTTTGTATCTTGTATTTGAAATATGTTTTAGAAGTATTTTATGTATTTTGAATACATAGATTGTGTGAATAATATTTATTTAATAATATACCGTGCTTATACACCCATACTTTATTTATATTATAGTATTACAAATAAACATAACATTATACTACCTCAACTATTGTCTTTTGTCATTTTTTACACATAATAATCACTCAGCACTACATGGCCTTGAAAGCCCTTTGGCTTAAGGTGCTGGAACACATCGAGCCGCTGAGAAATGTTGCCCGAATGGTCAGCCAACCAACAACCGGCACCACGCATATTTCCGCTTGACTTTCAAGACTGACAATAATACACTTTCTTCTCAGCCGTACTACCGGCACAGCTTTTACACATAGCTATACCAACGACTTTTTAAATATCTTAATTCTTTTAACAAATAACAAAAATTAAAAACATAAAATAAAATTATTAAAAGTAATTAGAAAGAAAAGAATTTCATTTTAAGTTCAAGTAAAATATATAATTATCTATCAACAAATAATTAATCTTCATTCGAAGTTTCAGACAGAGAAAGTTCCTCACTTGAATCCAAGTATTTACTGTAAATTGTGGTTTATTAGTGGCTGCATCTACTGCGATATCAGTCATTCACATTTCTTTCTTTTTTTTTTTTTTTTGTACAATCAACAGCGTTCTTCCAGTTATGCTCAGTGACTTTCTTCAAGGAAATTTATTTAATGTTGGTAGTTCATTTCTTTGAAAATAACTGTGCACTATATGACGAATAGCATCTTGCGTCTCTTCATTTATTTGGTCTACAACACTTGCTCGGCCAGGTTTTTTTCTTTGGTGGCAACAGCCATTCTGTTTCTTTATGCTCCTTCATTATTTTATATACGGCAGAGTCTAGACAACATTTTTTAATACTATCATAATTACTGCAATAGACATAAATAAAATACCTGCAGCTTTTGCTGTCATTTTTGATAATTTTGATACATTCAGGTCCTTATTTGCTTCATGTAATATTTTGTATATATTCAAGACGTTTAACAGAAAAAGCGTGTCTTTCTCGGGTGGCCCCAGTATTGTTTGTATTCATTTCACTACAATACTGCACAAGCGAAATCAAATATAAACCAGCAAAGCGTTTTTTATAATGTACACAACCAAGTATGTAACTGTAATTATTGGTTCTGAATAGAATAGTTTAGAAGAATATGAAAGGAATCGCATGTACTGAAGCTATGTATAATATATAAAATAAAAATCTTATGTCAAACGTCAAAGATTCTCAATTTGTGCCTTTTAAAACTTTAAATCTTGACCATGTATATATAATATTTGATTTCCTTTTTCTTGGTTTTTAGGTCTTTAATATTAAAACATGAATGAATACGACGACGACGTTTCGCTTTATTAAAAAGCTTTTTCAAGTAGATATATAAATAAATGTAGAAATTGTAAATTATAAATAAAATGTTTTTGTTTAATAAATGACAAAATTGTTGTGTTTACTATGATTTTGAATATATTATTATGTTTTATTTAAAGATTGCATTTTAAAATAGGATGTTTTGATTATTTGTTTTTAAAATTTGTAATTAAATAGTTCTTTAAAAATATTTTATTTAGTTATAAAATTAAATTATATAATTTTGTGAAATATTGTATATCGGTTTTATCATTGACTGCATTTTTATGTTTATAAATTTGAATTATTTCAAGTATATTACGTGTTTTTAAATTTTGTTCTTTGTTTAAAATTGTTACGTTGTTGAAATCAAAGGTGTGATTTTGAGTTATTTCATGTTTTTTTAAAGCTGTAAGATTTTTATTGTATTTGTGTCCTTTTATTCTATTTTCCAAATATTGCATGGTTTCACCTATATATATATACCATTACAATTTTGACAGTCTATTTTATAAACCATGTGTGATGTTTTACTTTTTTCAATTTTTGATTTTGATTTTGAATAGATTTGGTTTTGTAGTTTGTTTGTGTTTTGATAGGCAATTTTGTAATTATATGGTTTGAAAATTTGATTTATTTTTTCGGATAAATGTTTAACATGAGGAATTTTTATGAATTTTGTAATTGTTTGAGTATTATTTATATTTTTTGTTGATTTATTATAAAAAAGAAAAATTCTTTGCTTGAATATTTTGTTTGTAAGAGAATTTGGATAATTATTTTGTTCTAGAATATTTTTTGCTTTGTTAATAGTATCTGATCGAAAAACTGGACTTGTTAATTTTATTGCTCTGTCAGCTAAACTTATAATAACACTAACTTTTTGAGATAAAGGTTGTGAAGACTTATAATTTAGATAACGTCCAGACCATGTTGGTTTAGTATACCATTGAGTTAAAATTTTGTTATCATTGTTGATGAGTTTGAGGTCTAAAAAGGTAATGCTATTGTTTTCTTCGATTTCAATTGTAAATTTTAATCTTGGATGAAAGGAATTAAAATTTTCAAGTAAAACTGGTATATTTTTTCTTCTAACGCGGTTATGCAATCATCTACATATCTTTTGAAAAAAATTATTTCCAAATTTATTTTATTTAAAATTTTTTCTTCTATATATTCTAAAACAATTTGTGCAATGATACTAGAAATTGGTGAACCCATCGCACATCCAAAAATTTGTTTATAAAATTTATTTTTGTATTGGAAATATGTTTGTGTTAGTGTTAATTCTACTGCATTAATGAATTCCGTGATAGGTATGTGTGTAAAATAAAAAATGGCAATTAATTGAAAATTTTACACACATACCTATCACGGAATTCATTAATGCAGTAGAATTAACACTAACACAAACATATTTCCAATACAAAAATAAATTTTATAAACAAATTTTTGGATGTGCAATGGGTTCACCAATTTCTAGTATCATTGCACAAATTGTTTTAGAATATATAGAAGAAAAATTTTTAAATAAAATAAATTTCGAAATAATTTTTTTCAAAAGATATGTAGATGATTGCATAACCGCGTTAGAAGAAAAAAATATACCAGTTTTACTTGAAAATTTTAATTCCTTCCAACATGGTCTGGACGTTATCTAAATTTTAAGTCTTCGCAACCTTTATCTCAAAAAGTTAGTGTTATTATAAGTTTAGCTGACAGAGCAATAAAATTAACAAGTCCAGTTTTTCGATCAGATACTATTAACAAAGCAAAAAATATTCTAGAACAAATAATTATCCAAATTCTCTTATAAACAAATATTCAAACAAAGAATTTTTCTTTTTTATAATAAATCAACAAAAAATATAAATAATACTCAAACAATTACAAAATTCATAAAAATTCCTCATGTTAAACATTTATCCGAAAAAATAAATCAAATTTTCAAACCATATAATTACAAAATTGCCTATCAAAACACAAACAAACTACAAAACAAATCTATTCAAATTAAAATCAAAATTGAAAAAAGTAAAACATCACACATAGTTTATAAAATAGACTGTCAAATTGTAATGGTATTATATATGTGAAACCATGCAATATTTGGAAAATAGAATAAAAGGACACAAATACAATAAAAATCTTACAGCTTTAAAAAACATGAAATAATCAAAATCACATCTTTGATTCAACAACGTAACAATTTTAAACAAAGAACAAAATTTAAAAACACGTAATATACTTGAAATAATTCAAATTTATAAACATAAAAATGCAGTCAATGATAAAACCGATATACAATATTTCACAAAATTATATAATTTAATTTTATAACTAAATAAAATATTTTTAAAGAACTATTTAATTACAAATTTTTAAAAACAAATAATCAAAACATCCTATTTTAAAATGGAATCTTTAAATAAAACATAATAATATATTCAAAATCATAGTAAACACAACAATTTTGTCATTTATTAAACAAAAACATTTTATTTATAATTTACAATTTCTACATTTATTTATATATCTACATGAAAAAGCTTTTTAATAAAGCGAAACGTCGTCGTCGTATTCATTCATGTTTTAATATTAAAGACCTAAAAACCAAGAAAAAGGAAATCAAATTTGTGTCTTGTTGTGTCGGGTTTGTACTTTTAGCGGTGTTTTCGAATTGAATCAATAACGGAACAAATACATCACATTTTTAGTTTTCTGTCACTCCGTAGAATTAAAAAACAGACTATAGTATTATTAGGTTACAGAAATAATGAAATGACAGGATCTGGAAAAATTTGAACTCTAAAAATCACCACGCTTCTATTCCATGTTAATTGAAAATAGGCTGCTAAAAAATTACTGATTATTGTCCGGGAGTCCGCACAGTCGTTTCCTATCTTTGGTGATACAGTCTTTCTGACAATGCATTATCAGGCTTGTAATATTGTCAATAAATAGTACCTATAGTATAGTTATATTAAAGTACTACTATTATTATTACACGGTGCACTTAAATTTACCGGCTTTTCCTGAATGAATTAAATTCAGAGAAATAATTGTTTACCCAATTCTTCTAATTTAAAATTATTCCTTCAGACGAAGGCCTTTTTGAGTGTTTGAGAATAGAAATAAGGAAACTGCAAATATTCTGAATTTCTTTACTGAAAATTGCATTTATTTTGTTTTCTTTGCGAAAGTGAAAATTGTTAAACCAAATCTTGAAATTACTTATATACCCTTGGGTTTCACATTATTAATTTTTGAATTTTTTCGCTCTGCAAAACGATATCAACAATATTTCGACCTGGCGCTCTGTGAACAACTTGTTTTTAAATATTAACAAATGCAAAATCACTATCTTCTCTAGACGTTTAACACCTCTCCATTTCACCAATAGTTGGAATAATGTGGAGCTACTTCGTTGTCAAGTTATTAAGGATTTGGGAGTTTTGCTTCTCGACTGACTTTTACTGAACGCCACGCCCCTATAATTAAATCTGCCTCTTCTTCTCTAAGCTATATTATCCGCAACTGTAACTCCTTTCCTAACTTCAATACCTTAAAAACCCTCTACTTTTCTTTAGTACGCTCGCGCCTCAAATACGTTTCTGTTGTTTGTTCTCCTTACTACGTTAACCACAGACGTTAGGTGGAGAGAATTCAGCGCAGATTTGTAAAGTTATTATGGTTCAGAATGGAGCACATGTACCATCCAAGGAATACGGATCACTCTGTATTGTTATCCGGTTCAACGTGCCATCGCTTCATTATCGAAGAATCTTAGCAAGCATCAACTTCCTATTTCGACTTGCCAGAGGATTGGTGGATTGTCCCTTACTTTTATAACAATTTAACTTTTATGTGTCGCAACTTAACACTCGTTGAGCCGTTACTTTTTACTTGCCTGCTGTCAGAAGTAACATTGCTGCGTTCTCCTACCTTCGTCATGGCTAGCAACTTCAATAAGCTTCCTAGAGACTGTGACATCAATACTTGTACTCGTGCTAAGTTGAACACGTTTAATTATTTTCTCTAAGTTTTTTTTTTTCTTTTTCATGTAGGTGTATTATTAATAATAATAGACCTGTAAAAAACATTTCTGTAGGTTCTAAACTCAGAAAAAATAATAGATAATACAAGAATATAAATGATTTATTAATATGTAATTTATTTAAAAAAATAACATTCAGAAAAAAATATATATTTTTTTTAATTTGTTTACAAAAAAATGTAACCTCAAAATTAAATTCTGAGCAACTTTTTCTAACTTTTCAGCTTTTAAACCTCGGTCATATGCTTTCTTAGTTACCCATGGTTATGTTTGGTAATTACATTACATTATACTTTTTTGAGTTAAATTTCTTCTGGAACAGAGTGAACCCTGTAAGTAAAAAAAAACAACAATTATTTTGAATCAATTATCATGATCGTTCATTTGTTAATTAACAGAATTAACTCTATTTCCGAACGTATCCCTATACAGCCAATTAACGGTGTGCATTTTAACCTCTACTGGGCGTAATGTAATAATTGAACGCTTATGGGCAACAAAGCGAATATTGTGACCTGTCGCATCACCGATCTCGCCCAGATCCGTCGAAGACGAATCCACCTTAATTATGTCGACGACGTCAATTAAACGTCAGGAAATGCTGAGGACGGCGGACAAAAGCGACCGCGCTCTCCGGCTTAAAATATATGCGTACGTACAACGTACAGTGTTTGTATGTATGTGTACCTGCAGGACCGTGGATGACTGCCCCGGTTGAACGGACTCCGGTGAAGAATAATTGCTACGCGGTTGGTTACATCTTCAGTGATCCGAGAGAAAATAACGACGGCGGACTGCTCGCAGGTGGATGCAATTGTAGGAATATGCGAGCACGTTGTGTCTGTTTATTCCGACATGTCTGACTATTGTAGTCCTCGCTAGACGTAGGTGAAGAGTTTGGATGTGCAAACAATTATTATATCTGTAAGGTCTCTTTTACACTATATGATTTTTTAATAATTTTCGCATGTCAATAAAAAGCATTAATGACCTTCAAAGTCTTCTCTCTTTGGGATAACTGACGACAGTTTCCAGTGTTCTATCCATAAAATAGGCGTCCTGTTTACTAAAGCAATTAATCTATCTGTATATCGATCTTGGATTGATTCAATATTTTAAAATCCTAATCCTAAATTTAATTACGCGCAAAACTTATAGTGATTGTATAAACAACATGACTGACAATCGAAAGTAGGAAAACTCCACTATTGCGCAGTACTGCAGCATTGTACAGTTGTTTGTTCGTGCGATCACAGGATGTCACGCATTATGTACTAGTTGTACACTGCAGTGGTAAGATTCATTCAACCTATGGCTGCCTGGTTTGGTAGACTAAGATCACACGGAGGCAGGCCAAAGATACAGAGGCTGGCTTGCCGATGCAGAGGCAAAAAGGTTACCAACAGCAAAATATATCTCCCTTGGATATTTACATTTGGGGGAGCCAAGAACAGAGGCATATAGAAACACAGAGGCATAGAAACCAAAATACCTCTGGGCATGCCCGGTTAGCAGCCGAAATCACAAACTCTATCTTTTAAATTTGACTCCGAAAACCGTTCAAGATTTTCTTGGACTGCAATGAGTGGAAAGCAAGACGGAAACGACAGATTCAAAGCCTGAACTGGTATATAGGTGGTTCAAAAAGAACCACAGGTTCTGAAACTGGTGTATATGGAGAAATCCTGAATAATAAATATACCTCTATATACTAAAAGTCCTAACAACAGGTACGTATGTTCGTAGAGCATTGGAGAAGCAACCCAGGTTGATTAATACCCTGTCGGATAGTCAAGGAGCACGAAGGATATTAACACAATTTCAAATAACCTCAAAATTTTCTCGGAATTTGCTGGAAAACCGAAAAAAAATAGGTTAAATGTAGCAATGCTGCTTTGGTGCTAACGGTTAGAGTTATAACGGTTATAACGGTCATAACGGTAGAGCAAGTAACGAACTTGCAAACAATCTAGCAAAAAAGAAGGTTCTGATGTAGTATTAATTGTACCAGAATCGAATCTGGAAATAACCAAAGCTGCGATACTGCAGGTGCAGTGGCTGAGTGGATTATGAAAAGTACCATGTTCACTGGGGCAGCATTACACAGCAAACGGATGATAAACCAACCAGTCTACTAACAGGACAGGGCTTTATAAGGAAATACCTACATGAAACAGACGTCTTCAAAAATGAACCTAACGTAGACTGTGCAAAGAGAAGTAGGAGACAGCCCACCACGTCGTCTTAGATTTGAATGTGTTGCATAGAAACGGCACAGACTGCCATAGAGACCCGTCGACAGATTTGTTGGAAAAAGGTTTATCATATGGGCGAGTAAACCTAGCAAAAGGGACTTACCTATTTATGTGAAGAAATATACTAAGTATGAAAAAAATGCTATAGATCTTAGGTTGCGGTGTTAAGCGGAATTCGCTTAACTTACTTGTCTTCGGGTAGCTAGCGGTTCGCCCATAACTCTGTGTCTGTGGTGGTAGTTATCGCCTAGGCCCGATATATGTGTGACCATCGATTACCTAGAGGTATCCAAAACCCGCCTACCTCAAGGGGAAATAGCTTACGCTATGGAAATGACCATTGTCCACCTCCAAGCCATTACGTCCATAAGAGTCGGGCGCCTAATCGGAAGGAACCTCTTACTACCCACGTTAGACAGATTTCCTTGTCCTTCTTGTCAACGGCTGACCGGCGAGTTCGAGGTCCCTACCAACTATGATACACGAAACTAAAGTGCCTCGGTGTAGACGGTAGCCATCTCGTGGCAGCTCTTCCGACCTTATTAGAATTTCTCAAGTTTGTTAGACTGTTAGCGAGCCCTTGCCCAATTTAGTCCCAACTGTAGTGTCGGTTACTAGAAATCTGCGATAGGATTCCGTGCTAGGAGAGGATCCGCTTTCAAACTCATCTGTATGAGAAGTTATGGTAACCGCATCACTTTCCCGCACAGGCAAGGGTTAGGAAGCTAACCCTATCTTCCACTCGTATTATATAAGCCACACATATCGTATTTTACCCTGTGAGTGGTCGCCCAGGAATCCGGTAGATCTGAACTGAAGGGCGAGCGCTGCGTGGTGAACAGCGCCCAACTGTGTTGGGATTGTTCAATGAACTCACCGGCATGTAAGACGGTCCACTGCTAAGCCGAAGCTTTACCCAATTAAATGCCAACCACACCTTCACCCAGATTCCTGGAATAAGATCCCCTAATGGCAGCTAGAAGTTGAATACTAGGGTCAGCTTTCAACCCACCTATGTCGCCACCCCCAATCACCTCCCCACATAGACAACGCACAGCAGACCGAATCGCGCTTACTACCCACAGAGCATCCAAATACGCTGTCTATTAGATAAGGATAGAGTGAGCACCTCTCGACTGGTCAATGGTAAGTGATCAACGTTGCCCCGTGTTGGGATTGTTCCTTCAATTCTCCAGTCTATATAACTTTTAAGCGGGGAAAGATAAAGAACAAGTTCAACAATCAACTTGCATCATTTACGTAGTCCTTGCAGTTGAAGTAGTTTTTTATGTCTGGATGATCCATAAGCACAGAGCGACATATATTGTGACTATTTGATCGAATTTCAGAATTTGGTTATAATCGCTGTATTTATTCATCGCGTACTGTATACAGGCGATTTAAATACAGGTATCCCCAAAATTATGATATCTTTTCATGCTTCCTAATTCTTTGTATTGTTATGTAATTGCATCTAATCTAATCTAAATGTAACATTATAACAGGCATTAAATGCTTATAGGTGATAGTTTTCGAGTTAGACGCGTTTGAATGTAGGATATACTAGGGATAGGCAGAAAAAAAATGTCTAGTTTCACTGATTGTTCCTGATATATTAGACATTATATACTGTATATGCAAAGTAGCGACAAGTTACGCCTCCATTTTTCCTTCGCTAAAAATAAAACACTATCTTTATTAGTACTCTTATTGCTGTTAGTGAGTGTAGATAAGAAAACTAATTATCTATTGGCTATAATATCAATTTATTGATATTCATTGAGTTCATAAACACTTATTCTAATGAGACTTTCTATGTATTGCTATACATTAGGTATATGGTTACATTGTGTATTGAAAATCCTCTATCAAAACCTAATGAGTAAGACTATAGATGGAAAAGAAGTACTGACTGTACACGTTAGGTTCACAAGATAAGATTTAAAGGGTATGGCAGTCGAAGTTTGGATCAGTACTCAATTTTTCAACTCTAAGCTTTCGCATTTATTTTATTGTTTATCTTATCTTGGATTGGTATACTGAACCAATATATTCTGGGAGATACTTCAACTTCCACTCTAATCATCCATTCAGCCAGAAGTTAAACACTCTTAAAGCTATAAAAAATCGAGTGTTGAGTACAGCACACCCTCAATTTCATACTGCTAATTTGAAAAAATTGTATACTACCTTCGTTAACAATGGTTATCCACCGAGTTTAGTGCGTGGCACTCTGTATAACACTGTTAGTGTTGCAGATACTGTTAATAACCAAAGAGGGAACCAACCTCTTCCCGAGAACAGATTTTACAGATTCTCATTTATTCCTATCGTAACGTCCAGGATTGCTGGCTGTTTCAAAAACCTATCGGTCACCCTTGCCAAGTACAATTTGCAATCGTTGAATAAACTGTTTTGGAAATCCAAAGACCCCACACCGCTTCTCCTGAGGTCTGATGTTGTTTATTCCATTCCTTCCTCGAAGAGATAATTTTCTAACACAGCCTTAGTAGACCATTATGGTGACAGAGGACATCTTTTCAACTTTGATGGAGTGTCAGTATTAACCACCGAACACTATTATTTTAAAAGACCTTTTTTAGAGATTTTTTATATCAACATTAATAAAAATAGCATTAATTTCCGTAGCGATATCAATAATTTAAGCAATATTTACTCATATCTATTAGAAATACCCTTACTTTCGATCATCCTGTACATGGTGTACACCTGTATTTCACTGACCTTCCGTACTTACAATTACTAGCTTCTGTGTTTACCAACTGCACCGCATAACTTCTCCTGTTTTTCGCGCCTTCGTTGTCGTGCTCATACTGTCATAGTCTCATCCCGTGCTTTGTTTTGTTATTTTTAATTTTTAAATTTTAAATTGTTACTTTTTAGTATGTTGTATTGTTTGTTCACATTGTTTTGTTATCTATCTCCTTTGGCCACTCTCACTGTAAGTTCTTTCTCGCTTATTTTTATAAATTTACATATTAATTGGTTGTAATATCGTAAGCAATAAAATAATTGTGAAAGCTTAGAATTTAAAAATTGAGTATTGATTCAAACTTCGACTGCCATACTATTAAACTCTATGTTGTGAGTGCATACCATGTTCTGTTCTTAATAGAGCTATATCTTAGCTATATCAGAGGAGAAAGGTGCCTAAATGGTGCAAGCACACCATTGAAACTTTTTTTTATCTCTCATCATTTAAAAGTTATTGTTGATAAACGAAATTTGGACCGAATTTCCAAGTCAAATCGCGCCCCATAAAGTTAAAGTTACGCCGCAATATAGAGTGACCGTGAGTAACTCTCTCTGGGGTCTACAAACTTACAAAGGTTCATTAGCATCTGTTTCCTCTTTAGTATGAACACGCTCATATCACTATATGTGAGCCCATGCGAATTGCACATGTGCAGAAATCCGTATAGTGTGGAAGGCTCCTGAAGGAAGCATATGAATCAATAATTATTAAAGTGGTCAGATGTGTCTGCTTACACGGGCGCACTCGCCTCGCGCTATGCAGAACTATACTATACCATAGTATATCTTCAAGGCAGTAAAATCACTCCCTCCGATTCGTGTGTCTAGTATCTAGTATCAGTGTTAGTCGAGTCTTGATGCGAGCTACCACAATTCTCCGTTAACGTTTTACGCATTATAAATGTAATACTATGTCGGGTGTAGAAAATCCCAGAAAACGACCATTGCTTCATGATGTAGAAAAGTATATCGGTAAATTCCAGGATTTACATTAAAGGAGGTGCCAAAATAGTTTGTACAGTGTGCGATAAACAGTTATTGTGCTCGCACAAATAGAATATACATTGGTAGTGGTGCCTCTGATGCGTTACCTACCTATAAAGATTATTTTAATTATAAGTGTGTTACATCCGTAGATGTTGGACTGTCTTTAAAATATAAGCATGTTTTATCACCGCGACGAGAGCGGTTTAGTGAGAAAAATCCTGAAATACTTAATGTTACAAACTTTTGAGCAATCCTATACCATTTCTGCTATTTAAATAAGGGGCTTATATATAATATTTATAGTTAAATAAATAAATAAATTTGCTCTTTTTCGACACTGTAAACATTAGTGTCACATATATGAATCTTAGTAGGGGAAGGTGGGGCAAGATGGGAACATTAAGCTTTAGAACACTGCATCAGGATTATAAATTGATATACAAGGTTCTAAGTACGCTTGTTGTAATCTTTAAACATTTATCTGCTGATGGATGAATTTGCAATTTTTCGATGGGCACTCCTGATGTTGTGAGAAAATTTTGAAAAGAAATGTGTAAATACACCATCTTGACCCACCGTGGGTTCAAGGTGAGTTAAGAATGGGTCGTACCATAAATCTAGGTAATAGATAACAAAAAATAGATTCTTAAAATATTCTTAAAAACATGCAGGAACAAAGCTTAAACTCTTTAAATCGGAACTACTTAAAATAAAAAAATACAATAACGATAAGAATATTAAACTTAATCTTCACAATTGAGACAATAGAAGACGAACTCATCCACGTTATTCGCACAGCCTCCATGTACCCAACCTCGCCATCCATGGCATTGTATCAATACTTCCCCTTACAATACTAACATTGAGCGTCATCTTCCTCAACAGAAAAACGTAATTATTTCCTTGACGTTTTCTAAAAATCTATCTCTTTGCTTTCCTTACAAAATTCGGCTTCTTGATCTTTTCTGTTTTCTTCTTCGTCATTTTTTTTCCTTTAACTCTCCCTCAGCACTTCTAGTTGCCTTAGGGATTCTCCAGACTTCTATTTTATTGTAGCAGATTTTTATACGCAGTGCTTGTAAGGATTGTTGTCTTTCCCTTGTTTCGCTTTGATTGACCTGTACTTTATTCCTAACATGAGAAACAGGCACTATGTCTTCGAGAAAGCATAATGGCATATCCAGTCATAACGGATCAGACTGAAGAGTGAGATAATGATGTCCCCATGTTGCCCCATACCAATGGCCCCATCTTGCCTCTTTGGGACATTTTCTGGTTATGTTGTAATAACATATTAAATATTTGAAATAAACAAATAACGCACTATAGAAAATACGTGCAATACATGTCAATTAATAAGCACAAAAAAGTGTAGTTGTAAATAATTTGCTTATGCTTCAGATACTGGTCATTGAACTCTCCATCAAAATAATAATGAAATTCTGGAAATTACAAAGTTCACACACAAACAGCAATAACTTTGTTATTAGGACTAGTAAAGTTTCCATTACAACAAACATAAAACAGCACTTGTCAATATTAGGACTGCTATTATTTGACAGATGCTTACTGCCGTTTTGTAGATAAGACGATGTCCCTATCATGCCTCGTGGCCCCATCTCGCCCCAACCTCCCCTACTGACCTTGTGCGCAGACGAAAGTTGACCACTCTAGTAATAATGTTATCAGAATTTGTTTCCAAAATAATTTCAGAAGAACTATTTTTTATCCTAAAATAAATAATATATACTATTGCTTAAACACGGCTACGAATCATGAGTATTAACAGACAGGCTGAAAAATAAATTACAAATGTGCGAGATGGAGTGTATGACGGAAGTCACATTATTGAAAAGTAAAGTTGCAAATAAATACCCTCTTTGAAGAAATACAAACCAAAACAGCAGTGGCGGAGAAATGAAAACGAAGAAGTGGTACAATTAGAACGTCGGCATCACCGAATTTTGAATCATTGGACTAGGGCGAAAAAGGAAGCAACGGACAGAAGAAACTGGAAAAAGATAGTCATCTCTACTTCTGAGAAAGAAAGGATTATGCGATAAGTAAAGTAAGTAAATGATCCCTTGTAGAATCTTTTAACAATAACAAAAAATGTTAGGACGTTTTTCAATCATTGGTTGTCCTTAAATAGCGTTCTTGTTTGTCAGTCCTTTTCTTCAAGTCAGTTTTAAGAACAAGTCAAAATCAGAACAGAAGTCGCATCCACAAACCTAATCGATCTCGTTCCGTTTCCAAACCCGGATAAACAAATTGCTCATGCATACGTACGTGGAAAATGGGGTTTCCTTTTTCTCGATTTTTTTTCTCTCCTTTCGCAACGCGAAGGCGGCCGCTAAAAAGAAAAATCGAGAAATAATTCGTCGCCTCCGCGGATAGAACGGTTAGAGGGAGTGGGGGGATGCCGTTTCGCGAGAACGTGTGTGCGAGAGAGAGAAGCGGGATCACCGCATCGACGGTACCGCTACAAGAGCGGCGGCCGCGGCAAGTGACAAATGCGGGGGAGCCGTTCGGGGACCGAAAAAGGGGGAGGCGATTGCCACGCGACCCGTGTAACAGAGCGGAACTAAACTAAATTGAGATCGTATTAGAGACGGAGAGGTCTTATTGCGCGCACATAATAGACGCTGTTTGTGCTGTTTAACCACTTCCCGAGGAGAGGCGT
>RXPK01003421.1:0-81972 GCA_004143645.1 Protaetia brevitarsis
TCTCTCCAAACATTTTGTTTTAGAACATTATTAATGTTTCCTTTCTTCTTTCAAGTATGATGGTTTTGATATGGTATGACACAGTTATATTAGAGTAAGGACATGTTCGCAAAATCCATTGTTCTTGAGGGGTTCCGTTTTGAATGACCTTCAAGCCCAGCTGCCATTTTTGTAAAGCGTTGCCGGGAATTTTCAAACGTGTAACAATAATTTATATTTAAGGGAAGTAGAAAAAATAGATTAAAAAAAATACACAAATTAATGCGTTTTTTATTCTGATTTTGTTGCAAATATTTATGAACAATTTATAGTAATAAAAACACGATTCCAGTAAAATAATGTTTGATTAAGTGGATACATATATTCTGCAAGTGTTTTTATGAGAATTACGTTCATATTCTTCCTTTTTGGTGAAAATAAATCTTTGTTTATATTTTTATAGTGTAAAAAAGATTCTTCCAGGAATGAATATGTTGTGGTTCTTTCTCAAATAAAATTAATAAAATGCAACAGCATCGGTGGAAGGGACTTTCAAATTTCTGACACGAATACACAATAACTTTTAATTAGGGGTCTGTTGTGTTATTGAAACGAGGATTCGACCCAGAAATATTTATTCTAGAATTATACATACATACGAGCGTACAACATGTTACTACCACAAAACAAGGACCTAGGTAAAAAGTAAATTATATACAGCACTAGCGACAAAGTTAATATATTACATGCAATTGAAGAAAAGTTAATACACTGAATTTACCACAGGTTCAAGAGTTATGACAGTTATCGTTCATGTGCGATACAAAGATCTGTTCCTTTCTATTCGACTACTTCATTTCTAACATCCAACCCTGCACTGGTTTTTCAACAATAATGTCCGGGGGTGCACAAGTGGTTAGAGTTCAGACGTAGACTATATAATATCGAATTGTCTGTAATGTGAATAAATGTGATTAAAATTTATACCCGTATAATGCAGTTCAAACCAAAATCACATTATTTTAAAAAGTGAAACATAAAAATGAATCAGGTTAGTTATTTGCGTAAATAGCCAATCTAGCTTAAAACGTGTATCTAACAAATAAATTGATTTAATGTGACCCTAGGAATCTCTGCACCACACGATAATAGTTCTTATTCATGTACTTTCTTAATTCTTGTTGTGTCATGTATATTAGATTCATTCGGAAATCCCAAGAAACTGCGACCATCGTTAGCATCAAAATTTATCTTGCGAGAGTGACTGGCACTACAACATGATACCCATTGGTGTCTTCTTTCACGATAATTTGAGTTATTTCACTTAAACCTAACAATATAATATATAAGAAAGTATGTAAATGTTATGGCCACTGGCCACTGATCTACCTTATACACAAGAATATCATAGTTCATTAAAATTTTTTAAAACTGCAGGGGTAATTCAAAAACTAATAAAATACGTAAATAAATAAATAAAAACAAGTAAATCATATAGATTAAACGGATGAGTAAACTAATTTGTGTAGATACGAACGTAAACAATAACAAACTGCCATTTTGGGAAGCTGTTGTTTGTGTGAAGTTAGGTTTAGAAATCTGGACCGCTATAACTCCTCTCTTGCCCTTACTCGATGTACTCTGGTATGAATATGCTTGTAACACATACAACAAGTGTGTGTTACAAAAAATATGTGATGTCATGATTAAAAGTTTTACATCACAAGCTGGCTTTTTAACAAACTACATAAAAACGATGTGTCCAAGCTTTTTTCATGAAATAAAAAATATATATAACGCAATTATGAATTTTGTTCCGAACTTTATCATTACGTTCTATAATTTATGTACAATATCGGCCATTGAAGTTAGGACAACTAGCAAACTATTGCTAACTAAAAACGACAAGAATTCGAAAGAAAATAAAAACGTTTTCGTAGAAACAAAAATATAAACAAATAACAAGAAGACAGAGATGAGAATTAAAATATTACACTATAACTACACTTGCTTCTCGTCGAAGAATCCTCCTTTGGCTTTCAACACGGCTCGGACCACACGTGACATGCGCCCTGCTAATTTTATCAGCGTTTCCTGGGAAATATTGTTCTATTCGGCTTGGAGAAGTCGCCACAGGGGCTCTTTGGAAGTTAGACAGAGTTTCCTTACTCGCCTTTCCAGTTCATCCCACAGTAAATCGATGGGGTTCAAATCTGTTCTCTGCGGAGGTCAGGTCAGCATGATTTTGTAACGTTTACATATTTTGGCCGCGAGTGTATACGATGTTGGCATGTGCTTTTCTTTGTTTTTAATTTTATTTATTACAAATCTTATACAGTTAACAGCTTTAAACATCTGTAATCTGCATCCCTACGGATAGATCACTGTAATGCTATTAAATGTTAATTGTTCACCAACGATCTACAGTAATTTGGCCATCAGCCACCAGTGAATTTCCTTGAAACCATTATAATTTCCTGAATTAATCTCTGTAATTTTTTATAAAATTTAAATTTCATTATTGTCATTCATTTCACCACTTTACATTTACTCACATTATAGTGGCGACGCCACTTATATATATACTACGCTATACTAAATTGTAATCTCTGACATTTTACCATTTGATATATATTATTGCGAATTATTTTCGGTCGGTAAGATTGGCCTTCTTGTTTATCCACGACGCACGCGTCATGTGTCATTTGCCATCTATTAGTGTGTTATCGAACTAAAAATTCAATATCAGTAGCGGCTATTGAACATAACCACCCATGTTCCGGTGTCTCGGTAGCGACGAATAGTGTAATGGACTGTAGATTTTGTCACTCCTAATTTTTACACGCGCAGAATGTCTTTGGTCGTATAATGTGACAATAGCCGAACTCTTTTCTACACTTATCAGCTTTCCTTCCAAAATTTTCTAAATACTATTTTCACAAAAACAACAATTAAACAACCGTATCGTGATTGGTTTACTAATAGAATAATTCACAACAAGTACGATATCAATTATTCCTTGTGTTAAGATTACTATTAATAAAACACGCATGCGCAGATAAGTGAGAAACCTTAGACATTAAGTTTTGACAGTTGGTATACAGTGTGCATACAAAGATGACGCTAACAAGACGCGTTCTGTATAGAGTAATAATAAAGGCATAAAAACAAACAAAAATACAGTCCACATTTTATTAAACATCAACATCTTGCTATAGTGGGAGAAGATACACTCACGTGAGATTTTACAACCCTGTCGAGCCACCCCTCTATTGTAAACATGCTTGTTGGCGTTCCTTTAAATATCGTTTGTAATGATTTTATTACCTGCTATTGGGTTGAATTAAATTTTCCCTTTAATAGGCTTATTCTAATGATAATTTCCGTGTTCAATATTTTGTTGTTATGCTTACTTTATCATAGAAATTTTTATAATAATCTTAAAAGTATTAAATATTGTAAAAGTTTGTTTTTTTAAAAATTATACCAACTTCAATGGCCGATAGTGTATGTTAGTTTTGGTTAAAACAAAATCAATTTAAAATGTGCTTGCATACTACAGTATAGCATTTGTTTATACGATTTAACAATAATGTTTATTTTTTTTTGTAATAAAATTATAACGATCAACTTGAACAATCGCTACAAATACACATGTGATCTTTAGCAGCTGTTTTGAGCACTGCATATGGAAATTTATTTTTATAAAAAGTTGCTTTTTTTGCGTAAAAGCTAATACTAAACAAGTTTCCCATATGTTTGTGAGAGCTCCTGAATCTTTCTCCATATTGTTGTGTACGCATTCCACTCCAAATAATGCATTTGATACAAGTTCAAGCACGTATTAACTAGCATGATCTTACTTTTTCTCCTGTCCACATTCTTATGTTTCCGGTTCTAAATTTTTTACGCCTCGTTCTCATCTCGGAAAGTGAAACACGAATGCATGTAAAGGACATCTGCGCATCGTGTCGTGAATTGCGATGTCGAAATTGAAATTGGAACACGAAGTTAACGACACAGCCACGAGTGTTACACCTTATCATTGTTTGATTAAATGTTGTTAAAAAAAAGCGCTGATAAGGTAACGGTGTTGTAAGTTGCCTGTATATACCGACTGTTTCAAAATGAATACACATTTAATAGGTGTTCATGAATTTCTCCTATATATTATGATATTCCGCTCTCTTGAAATATAGATAGGGGTATAGATTAAATAGTATATAGGTTATCCACCTGTCACTGCCAAAATTTATCGTTGAGCGATGTGTGATGAAATTAATAACAAATACAATTGGATTATTAATTTTTATAAGGTGACTTTAAAGATGGGATATTAATCAAACAACTAAGGTAAATAACTTTGTTTAGAACAGAATTATATATATTTGTTTTGTCCTAACCCGACTCCGTAGTTTAGTTTTGTTACATCCTCATATTTAGATTTAAGTTCCTTCAATTCTAAGAAGTTAATAGTGAAGACATCTTTCCCTTTTTCGATTCTTTCTTTATTCTGTCAGACACCCTCTTCATTTGTAATTTACGACCCCTAGAGTTCCTTTGTACACCACACGCAATCACTTTTGTAACCCCACCAAGGGAAAATGGTCAGTGTAACAAGGAACTACTAGTTCAAAACCATATTGTATTAAACAGTTCTGTTCCGACATTTCAAGCGACAATATCTTACTATGTAGATATATGAAATTACAAAAAAAATGGGTTTTGTGTGTTTTGTTATTTAAACACATCAACGTAGAAGTGATCCAGCACCAACGCATTCACAAAATTCTACAAACTTATTTATAGAAATTTTATTTATTTATAATTTATAACAAGTGTTCAAAATGGTCACAATTTTATTGAATGCATACATTTGGTGTTATTTCATTACATTTATTTATAATTGTATTCATCAGGTCATTTAAGTTATTAATTCTTTTCTTATACAGGATGACATAGAAAAAACTACAATGCATAGCAACATGTGATAGAGGACCAATAAATAACAAAAAAAAAGTTCCTATACACTAATGTCCGATTGCTTTTTGTTTTCAAGTTACAAGCTGTTGAAGTTAAAAGGCTTTAATTAAACAAAACAACATTCAAAAATATAAGATACATATTAGTTCTGCATAAGGTGTTCAAATTGGTGACCTTGTTCTTGAATACACATTTCCAATCTTCGTGTTAATGACTGACAGCATCTTTGAAAGCATTATTACGAAATCTGTCAGCAGATTCCACAATTCTGTTCCATAATTGTTTTTCACTATTTAGTTCTGCGGCATACACACAAATCCACAAAATGAAAAATCGAGGGCATTAACGTTGGGACTACGAGCTGGCCATGGTATAGGTCCCCCACGACCAATTCACCTATTCTAAATTTTCTTTGCAGAAATTCCCTTACTCTCCTAGAATAGTGAGCTGGCGCGCCGTCATGCCTGTAGTATATTCTTCTTATAATATTCTATGGAACATCTACTAAAGTATTCAGTACATTCTCCAAAAAAATTCAATAGAGATCGCATGTCAATCGTCTGGGCATTCGAAATGGACCGATTAGATAATTGTCGATTATACCTGCCCACACATTAATGAAAAACCCATACTGGTGATTCCGTATTACGTTCTGATGAGGGTTTTCATCGCTCCAACAATGCATATTGTGAATATTCAAAATGTCATCGCGACTAAAACCTGCTTCACCGGTAAACAAAATTAATGACAGAAAGTTTTGCCCTTTATTTTGCAACCACTCGCAATATTGTAAACGCGGTAGGAAATCCTGTTCCAATAGGTGATGGTTTTTTTTTGGAAATGAAATGGATGAAGAAGTTGTTCTTTGAGGACTTCCCTAACAGATTCACGATTGACATTCGGTACAACTGCACTTATTCTTCTGGTGCTTATTCTACGATTGTCTTCTACTATTTGCAAAATAGCTTTTTCATTTGCAACAGTACGAGTTCTGTTAACCCCAAAATCATATTTTGGTTTTTTAGAGACCATCTTCTTCCAAATGCCTATGTACGTCAATAAATGTCCTAACATTAGAAACTTGTCTTAATAATTTCTACGTGGTTAACAATATTTTGCTGTGTACGTGGCCTACCAGAACTTTTGCCTTTTAAAACAGGTCCTATCGCCCGAAACTTCACTACTAGGAAATTGCTTGCGAAATCGTTTGCCATGTGCAATACCTATACCATCATTCAAAAGAATGAATGTTTATATTTTTGTGAACACCCTGTACAATTTGTTTTTTTCTATTTCTCACCGTTTAAACGTTATTTTGAATAAACGAAATTTGGGGCGTATTTCGAAGTCAAATTTAACCCTGTAAAGTTGAAGGTACTGCAGCAACAGAAAGTGACCTTGAGTAACACTCCATGGGGTCAACCAACTGGCGAGGTTTCCCTTGTAAATCGTAATACACGCTATAAACCTACATAACTTTTGAAAGCCTACTGATGTGCTACAAGTCCACAATTTCACATTTTTTTTTCTTCATATCTCTTCTTCGAAATCGAAAAGTTACAATTGGGATGCTTTTCTATGGTTCTTGCTTATTTTTTCCGTTTAATTAGTACCTAGACATGATGTTTCATAACGGCTTGTAAAGAAATCAGAATCCTTGTAGAAATGTTCCGTTTTCTAATTATCCGTTGTTATTAGCAACTTTTAATATGTCGCCACTGTATATAGGGGAGGGTGGGCAAGATGGGGCCACGAGGCATGATGAGACATCGCTATTATCTACAAAACGGCAGTAAGCATCTGTAAATAATAGCAGTCCTAATATTGACAAGTGCTGTTTTATGTTTGTTGTAATGCAGGAAACTTTACTAGTCGTAATAACAAAGTTATTGCTGTTTGTGCGTGAACTTTGCAATTTCCAGAATTTCGTTATTAATTTGATGGTGAGTTCAACGGCCAGTATCGAAAGCATAAGTAAATTATTTACAACTACACTTTTTTGTGCTTATTAATTGACATCTATTGCATGTATTTTCTATAGTGCGTTATTCGTTTATTTCAAATATTTAACATGTTATTATAACATAACCAGAAAATGTCCCAAAGAGGCAAGATGGGGCTAATTGGTATGGGGCAACATGGGGACATCACTATATCTCAACTCTTCAGTCTGGTCCGTTATGCCTGGATATGCCATTATGCTTTTCTCGAAGACATAATGCCTATTTCTCATGTTAGGAATAAAGTACAGGTTCAATCAAAGCGTAATAAGGGAAAGACAACAATCCTTACAAGCACTACGTATAAAAATCTGCTACAAGAAAATAGAAGTCTGGATAATTCCTAAGGCAAGTAGAAGTGCTGAGGGAGAGTTAAAGGAAAAAAAATGACAAAGAAGAAAACAGAAAAGATTAAGAAGGCGAATTTTGTAAGAAAAGCAAAGAGATAGATTTTTAGAAAACGTCAAGTTCTTCTGTTGAGGAAGATGACGCTCAATGTTAGTATTGTAAGGAGAAGTATTGATGCAATGCCATGGATGGCGAGGTTGGGTACATGAAGGCTGTGCGAATAACGTGGATGAGTTCGTCTTCTATTGTCTCAATTATGAAGATTAAGTTTAATATTCTTATCGTTATTGTATTTTTTTTTTTGATTTTAAGTAGTTCGCTTTGAAGAGTTTAAGCTTTGTTCCTGCATGTTTTTAAGAATATTTTAAGAATCTATTTTTTTTTACCTATTACCTAGATTTATGGTACGACCCATTCTTAACTCACCTGGAACCCCATCTTGCCCCCATGGTGAGGCAAGATGGTGTATTTACACATTTCTTTTCAAAATTTTCTCACAACATCAAGAGTACCCATCGAAAAATTGTAAATTCATCCATCAGCAGATAAATGTTTAAAGATTACAACAAGCGCACTTAGAACCTTGTATATCAATTTGTAATCCTGATGCAGTGTTCTAAAGCTTAATGTTCCCATCTTGCCCCACCTTCCCTATGTATCTGTCGGTTAAAAGCAAATCTAAGCCCGTTATTAAATGTTTCAAACCGGATACTACCTCTGCCACGGTAGTTGGCGTTTTGTAAAGTGGCGTTTGTAATATTATCTTGTTTGCAAACCCAACACCGTCCCATCATGTGATACCAGTTGGACGATACTAAATATTCTGCTATTATAACGTATAGCATTGCATACATACGATGCAACGTACCAGCCTAAGTATAGAGTTTCTTTTTTATTATCCATCGCCTTTCTGACTTTGTCGTCTATGAAAATTCAGAAGATAATAGAAAATCTACTTCGCACACAACAGCACTCAATAACGGTTCGATGCAAGGCAATCCTTAAAGTATCTTTCTCTCTCTGTCTCGGCTGATTGAGAACATCACGTCTCCGACCTTGTTAGCCATTCTTTGTTGTTCCGATCCACGAGATATAGTACAAACGTAAATTACTATGAGTGATTTTTTTTTTATAAATCCGCACAGCCGTAATTCTTGAAAAGTAGCAGTCTTGGGACATTAATGCATCAAATGCCAAGCGATCGCCATCGAATATTTAAAAAGAGATAGAAATCTTTTTATAAAAATCACGTAGTATCTATAATTTCTAACTTTTGAATTACTCCTTTTTATTGGATATTAGTTTATGACGTAATACTTTCGCGCAGCTTAACATCCATCCGATTTTACGATACTCTACTTCATTACCGTAGAATATTTACTTTAAAATAGTTCTCTTCCCAGATATGAATACGTTCGAAATAGTGCCAATGCGCACCCGTCTATGTAAGCTAGCTACACCACATATTTACCAAGACTCGAGGTTCTTTTCATCCTGCCGTTATTTATAACATAACTCACGACAACGCATATAAAAGTCTTTCGCAACATTTATGAATTTCACGCCGCTGCTGTGCGAGCATAATTTCTCCTTTGTTTTTTACGATCGTATGCAATGTTAAGTGGATTTAGATTAATGGAGTGAAACTTTACGGACTTCAGATTTGATTCCGCATATGCGATATTTATTGGAAGTATGAAAAATTAGTGGGGCCATTAAATTTAATACGTAGTTTAAATTACATATAATATTGTTATTCTTGTGGTATTGTAGAATAATGAATGACATTTTATTTAAAAAAAATATATACAGGGTGATTCTCAATATATGCGACAAACTTTAAGAGCTGATTCCTGAGGTTATTTTGATCATAAAATTTCATATGAGTATATGTCCAAAACGGTTTGGTTTTAAAGTTATTGAATAATGTTTAATAATAAATTATGAACTATGACTACTAACAGGATATAATATCACAGTTGGTTCTTCAAAAACTACTGTGTTGAGAGGGAATTGTTTATTTTGTCAATAATTGTCATAGTATTCATTCAGTTCATTCAGTATTCATTGCCAGTTTCTCTTTTCTAAAATGAATTACACGAATGCTGAGATGTGCGATACGCATTTCGTTTACGGTCTTGCCAATGGAAATTCGGGTTCTGCTAGACGTCTTTATGAAGAACGATACCCGAACCGTATCATCCCGCATCATTCAATATTTGCCCGTCTTCACCGACGTCTTAATGAAACGGGAAATTTTAAAAAACGGACGACTGATAACGGGCACCGATCTACAGTGAGAACTCCACAAGTTGAAGAAATGGTACTAAATGAAATTGAGAACTCCTTACTACAAGCACCAGAAAAATTGCGTTTGCTTTAAATATTAGTCAGGCCACAGTTTGGAGAATATTGAAAGATCAACTGTTGTATCCATATCCCATTCAACAGGCACTTTTGCAGGCAGATTTTCCGCAAAGAGCGGCTTTTTGTCAATGGATGCAACACAAAATCCTGACTATTGACTCAAATATTCTTCACCGACGAGGCTACTTTCTCTAGAAACGCGATTATTAATTTTCATAATAATCACATATGGGCCGAAGAAAATCCGCACGAACTAGTGAATGCCCGTCATCAACATCAATTCTCTGTCAATGTGTGGGCCGGAATTGTTGGAGATCACTTGATAGGTCCACATTTTTTACCGATGCGGTTAAATGGCGAGGTATACCGCAATTTTCTTGAAGAGGTGCTACCACTACTGCTGGAAGAAGTTCCGTTGCAATTAAGATTACAAATGTATTTTATGCATGACGGTGCTCTAGCGCATTTTAGTTTAGTTGCTCGCGAGTTTTTGGACAATACGTATCCAGATCGGTGGATAGGACGGGGAGGTCCACAATCGTGGCCTCCTCGGTCTCCAGACTTAAATTCTTTGGACTTTTTTCTCTGGGGTCACCTTAAATCATTAGTTTATACGACTCCCATTGAAAATATCGATGAATTGAGAAATCGTATTATCGTAGCTTTTCAAACAATTCGAAATATCCCTGGTATTTTAGAACGGACTCGCCAGTCAATACAACGGAGGATAGAAGCTTGTATTGCAGTTGGGGGCGGTCATTTTCAACAGTTAGTATAAGTTAATTTTGTTTTACTAATTATTTTGCTAATTTATAATAAAAACATTAATTATGTTTAACTTACTATTTATTAAACATTGTACAACTTAGAACTAAGCGATTTTGGACATATGTTCTTATGAACTTTTATGATCAAAATAACCCCAGGAATCAGCGCTTAAAGTTTGTCGCTTATATTGAGAATCACCCTGTATAATAATAATGAACTCCTTTAGTAAATATCTCTCAATATTTATTTAAAAAGATATTGGACTATCATTTCAACAAAAAAGATTAGCTGTGGTTACTCAAGAATGATTTTGTAAAGGGAGTTTTAGATATTAGGGAGAACTGTTTCTCCCATAAACAAGTCTTTCTGATTTTGTTTTTCTATCTAATAAATAAGTGTTATTGCATGTTAATTTTAATTTGGGACCCCCGGTATATTCTAAATGCCCTAAGTCGCAGTTTAACAATGGCAATAATAAACTGGAAAATGTAGATTTATAACAAAAAGTTCGCGAAAATATAAACACTTCACCTTATTGTGTTATCGTTAAATCGGATTTTTCTTTGAATGTAGGTATTTGCGGGCATAAGGCGTACTGCAGGCGTGCCTTCATCATCAATAGATGCGCAAGAGCATACTTTATATTTGTACCATGGGAAATACCATGTGATTCAAAATGATTGTCGTAAGAAAAAAACTGTTTTCCGGAAAAATGTATCTATACTTATTACCAATTTAATGAGCGAAGTTAGCTACATACAAATTTCATACATTAAATGAATTTTCTTGACATTTAGCGACATTGGCGTGCGTGTTGTAGTATCTTTCGATTATTTATCTTATAATTTTTTTCAACTCGTTTATATTTACATCTAATATCACCAACAATAGTATTTCTGAATACCGTAAGAAAATAAGGGAATTTATCTGTGGTAATAACTCAACAAACAGGTAAAAAATCAATATTAACATTAAGTGAAATAGTTTATTACATTTTATAATTTTATAGGCTTATCATACGCATCAGCGCAATGAGCTGTCGAAAGAAAGTTACATTTTCATCCCTATAAAGTTTCTACTGTACAGGAATTATTACCATTAGATCACGATAGGCGATTGGAATATTGTCATTGGTTTAATAACAATTTAGGGACGATGACTGGCTAAACAAATCATTTTTCTCGGATGAAGCCTGATTTTATCTAACACACTGTATCAATTTACAAAACTATTGTATCTGGTCTGCAGAAAATCCACACGAATTTCGAGAAACGCAATTGCATCCCGTAAAAGTTGGAGTTTGGTTAGCTATGTCCAGGCAACGAATAATAGGACCAATTTTTCTTCGAGGGAAACTGTAACAGGCCAACGTTACCAACAGATGTTGGAATGTTTATTGCAGAGTTACAAGAAAATGAGCTTGAAGCAGGTTATTTTCAGCACGATAATGCTCCAAGCACATACGTGCTCGACAAACCTGCCAATATCTTCAACAGTTTTTTTGCTGACAGGTTCGTTCAGAGCACAAAGATGGCCACCAAGATCGCCTGATCTAACCCCAGTAGATTACTTCATGTTCGGCTATTTAAAAAATAAGATCCATAGAAACCGCATGCATACCATAGAAGAACTGAGCGATGCAGTTTTGTCACTTAATAATTATACTAATTGTATGTTATAATTTAAAGTAATAAATAAATTTAGTTAAACACCAGTTAGTACTGAATTGTAAAATCATAATTTAGTAAAGTTAAATTAATTACATTTCATTTTTACAAGCAGAAACACCAATCCATTGTCGTTTATATAATGCGAGTTCAAATATAGGTTACGTTTTCCTTATTTATGACAGATCCGTTTACTTTCTTATGTTTCAACACTGACTTAGTTCAAACCTTCATTACAAACACGCGGCATATACCTACACCCTGTTACTATTTATAGGAGCGGAATTGACAATCATTTTGAATCTCTGTGTACTATAAAGTTGAAAATATTTTTCTTGAATAACCATGCTTCTCTGTAAGTTTCAAAATCAAGTTTTTACTAGGATAAAAAAAAAACACCTGTATATAAATTTTAAGCAAAAACTAGATAGAATAATACATTCAATACACTATTTTTTAATATAAATAAATACTCCAATCTAACGTGATTCTGGAGTCATTCTACACCAATACAACCCGAAATTAGGCTCTTCAGAGCACCCGGGCTATACTTGATATTTTCCCAATTTTTCAATACGTTGCTTGTAAACATTATTCACCTTTAAAACAACAACAAAATAATTGAAAAATATCCTTAAGTCAAAGTGCTGCTACCGTTAATTTTAATAAATCAGTTACGGCGAATAAAATCTGCCACAGACATCTATTCGAAGTGCCGAACAAACGTTAGATACGCATAAACGAATATAGGTTAAGACGATATCTGAACTCTCAACGCCTCTTCTTTTTCGGATCGCCAACCAGTCTTCATTAAAAGTGTGCTACCCGGAAATTCATCCGTATAACAGCGTCGTATCCACAGAAAGAGACACCGAGACGAAATTAGATGTTGCTCCCGCTGTGCGACCGACTTAACTCTTGTCCGATTAAAATAATAATAGCGGCCTCGAAGATACATGTATATAGTCTTGGTAGATTGCATCGGGGCATCATTTAAGCGCGCGTAGAGTCTATGTCGTCACGGACAATTGAGCGCCGGCCGCTCTGTTTTGTCGAGGGAGATGAACTTTGTCGGGAGAAAGAAGTCCAACAACGAACGGCATTCGAGTGCGTGCATCGAAGGAGTTCGATAACCCGCGCGCACCGAAAAATAAGAGAGAGACAGGGCGCGCTTATATAGCGATAGAGGCGAGATTTAATGACATATTTTGCGTTTGACCGCAACGGATTACCATGTCGGACATCAAATGCATATACAAGACATTTCAATTAAAACGAGCCACCTTAAATAACTCAGTATCTGCTATGATTTCTATAAAATTCCAAGACCTGGCAATTGTCATATTAAGAGAGACAACTTTCAATGACGCGCCTGAAGATTTAAAATCATTCCTGCGGGTGTAGGAACCCCTACTCTTCAAATTTAAATAGAGAAGATGGGTCTTGTGACCATTCATTCAAAAGAGTATTTTATAATCTTTGCGGCAACATGTATCAAAAAATTGTTTTTTTTTTAATCACTAAACAAAAAGTACATCATAATTTGGAACCTGCACACTAAAAAAATGTTGGTAAAATTCCTGTACGATTTTGGGGCAATTTTGTGTCCCTAAAACCGTACAGGTATTTTACTTTTAGAAGTAATATTTTTTTCGAAGGTTTTTCATGTAACCTAGACTATTCATAGTAAAATTTCGAGATGTGGGTAACTTTTCCAAGATTTTTTTCATGTAGTCTGGAATACTCACTAGTAAAATTTCTAAAGTAGTCATAATTTCTATAGAAGTTTTACTTGTTTAAAAGTAAAGTTACAAAGAAAAGTTCAGTATTTCTGATTTTTTTTCCCAACAAAAAGGAGAATATCGTCAAAATGAAAATGCCCTGGTAGAGTGTATTTAATTGGAATTTAATGTATAAACGACAAACAAACAGTGCTGTGCAAGCAGTCGAAAGTTTATTTAACAGTTATCTCTAAAACTAAACTTTAATTAAAGTTTGCGTAAGGGGCTTCCCAATTGCATTTATTTTCAATAGTTTTTATACTACATCAACCACTACTGACTTTGGCTAACCCATGGCTAACCTTCATCAGGTGAACACATTTCATTTCTGTGTAGCGTTGCAGGCGGGCCTTCTCTAACGCTACATTTTCAATTAGTAGGTGTACACAATACGATTTAATTAAAATGTTGGTTTACCCATATCGTTCCGACCAATCATGATAAAGAAACACATTGAAATGCTTCAAGAACTTTACTGTTGTTGTTGGTTCGGCTCATCATATGTTTATGCACGAATTGCACGGGTGGATGAGGCCTTATGAGTTAATTTACAAATCAACACCGAAGAAAACTTATATCGAGTATGGAAAGTGATTGTAGTGAAATAGGAGCACCGCCATCTTCACGGCAATTTCTGTACTTGCTAGAATATATTTAACGTATTTCCTACTATAGCCCAGAAAACTATGCTATTGTCGGTTTAGATCTTCATGACGTGATGATTTACAGTTTTGTAATACAATTTTGACGTAAATCTACTACTACTTATTTGTAACTGTACCGAGTTTGTATAAAATAAATAGTTGCTTTACGAATATCGTAAGTATCTACTTGATATCATATATCCAAAAAATATTTTTTTGTTAAGGTAATTTATTTGAATAAAAGATATTATTTTTAACTGTAATTTTTCAAGTTGTAAGAAATTTTAAGATTTTCCTAAGAAATATTAATATTTTTCTTGGTAATATTACAATGCTGAAGATTTTTTTCTAAGAAACAGAAATTTTCCTCTAATATTCACGTAAAATACTTGTATTATGGGAAAATTTCTAACATTTCCACATTTTCCTTAAGTTTCTGTACAATTAGCTCAAAAAATTATGACCTAGGTTCGTAAAACGAATTCGTAGACGCTAACATATCTACTTTGAATGCAATGCCATCGTAATCTGCGACGGAGAGGGATTTCGTCTCGAAAGATAATACCCTTTACGCTGTGCGACAAAGATGCCGCCACCTTTTCGGCTTGCTCAGCGATTTACACTCCCAGAATTAAAACCTTTGTAGTTGCCGCCAAAGGATCTTATATATATATAATTTTTAACTTTACAAATATCAATGTAAGTTTACTTGTTGAGTTATTTATAATAGATATACTATATCAAAAGTGAGAATATTGAAAAAGAAGCGGTTTACTTGCTTATTTCTCATTCAATTGAAGGGGCGAACTTTATATGGAAAAATCCCTAGAAGAACAAAATAAAATTATAACTAGATACCTTTTGTAATAATAGGTTTACCAAAACAATTTCATGTATGGTCTTTTCTTGTTCATATTTTTAATTTTACTTTTAAGTCGAATCATCTTAATTTTTAAAGTTAAACTCAAAATATCTAATCATTTTATGCAAAAATTCCAACAAATGTAATTCGATTTGTGCCGTCATAAAAAGCAATAGAAATAAAACATCAAAAAAGAATAATTATTTTGTTTTAATAACTATTAAAATAATTTTAATAAAAAAATAAGATTTTTCCATATTTTCTAGACTTTTTCAATAAAAATTGCCATTTGGCATATATGTCTGATAGCTTATTTTATACATCCATATTATATACCAGAAATTCTTATAAAACTAAACCTTAAACAGTTTTTTGTAATTGAAGTAAATGGTTTCAGTCAATTTATTTCTTCGAATAATAATACAAAAATATACATTTTAAATATTTGCACAAATTATGCCATCTGGTCATCTGCGAGTAATCGATGATTAAAATAAACAACAAAGAAAAGGTATACACCTATATGCCGACAATCATTCCGAAAGATAATCTCCTTGATGTTATGCGACGAAGATGCCCCAACCTTTTCAGCTAGATTTACATTCGCAGTATTTTGCTTTATAGTTTCTGCAGAAGAATTCATATAATAAAAAAAAAATGCGAACTGTAAAGCGACCTAAGGAATTTATTTCTTCAAATACTTTTACAAGAATACGCATTTTAAATATTTGCACAAATTATGCCACCTGGTCACCTGCGAGTAATCGATGACTAAAATAAACAACAAAGAAAAGGTATACCTATATGCCGATAATCATTCCGAAAGATAATCTCCTTGATGTTATGCGACAAAGATACCCCAACCTTTTCAGCTAGATTTACATTCGCAGTGTTTTGCTTTATAGTTTCCGCAGAAGAATTCAATAATAAAAAATTGCGAACTGTAAAGCGGCCTGTAGAATTAACCAATCTTAAAGTTATTGTAGTTGCGATGTATAGGCTGGCTTCTCAGGAAATATAGATTTATTTACGGATACATTAGAATATCTAGTATTCATATTAAATCAAGAAAAACTACATAAAGGTTGTTATTGCGGGAGATTTTAACAGAAACTTTAAAACAAAAACTAAAGTCACAGAGAAGGTAAAACATACAATCTAAAGGCTATTATTCAGTGCTATCTTTAGAATAACAGACACTAGCAGTTCGTTAATAGACATTTTTTTCCTTTGCAACTAATAAGGAGACACCGGCAATTGTGCCAAAAAGATAAACTTCAAACATCTTAAAAATACCAAAAAGAAAAAACAAGGCCTCAAAAATGCATGTATTTATTTTGCAGTATCTGCTTTCTCCTCATCAACGTAAATATTATTCGATTCGCTCCCCAAAAGGAAACAACAAGAACTCCATACTATATACCTTATGCATCACCAACATGTCTTTTTATTTTCACTTAAAGATATGATTGATTGCCAAACACTATCTTCGATTCTCGTATGTATACCACTTGACCTAAATTACGAGAAGCGTATAGACCGGCAACGAAATCCACTAAGTCGACCGGAAGAGGGCGTCGCATATAAGACGTGCAGAGTGTCCCGTGTGACCTCATTCGCCGAATATCTCAAGGAGATTTGAGGTTGTATTAAAATATCGTTACATATGCATTTATAACGTAAAAGAAAAACGCTTATTTACTTATGGGAACCACCATGCGGTATAAATGCTGTAATCTTAGGTATTTCGATTGGGATATGGCGATTAGTTTGTTTGCTTTTGTTTTTCTACGGGAATTAGGTGAAGGGCAGGTTTTAAAAACTTTAAACTATCGTGTTTGTTTGTTGTATAATGCAATCTACTCCGATCAAAGGTGATACGAGTAAATTATCTGTTAGTCGAAATGTGTCATAAATTTTTCAACATTGCATTGTTCACTTAAGCATAGTACAAATTTTAAATAATATAGTAGGCTATAGTTGTTTTAAAATGAAAATAGTTAACATTAGAGTTGGGGTAAAAAATGTTTTTTTTTTTGTGTCTATTATATTCATGCCTTGCATAGATTAAGCATCGAAAAACCTTTTACAAACATTTCAAATGGCACTTTAACAGTTCGTATGTCACTAAAATGTGTACAAAAAAATGTTTATTATAAGTTATAATACATATTGCTATGCATTAATTGAAGTAAATAAGAATACTAAACTGATTTTTAAAAAAGAAAAAGAAACAATATTAGCTAGCTCAACGGAAAAGATATTTAATAAAACAAAAGAACTATTAATCCCAGAGTTACCCTCGCGAACTGAAACTTTAGTCTAACCACGAAAAGTAAATTGTGAGTAAATGAAGTCAAACTTTTTTAATTACACGAAAAATTGAAAAGGTTTAATACAAAATAAAAGAACAGAATTTTATTATTACAGAAGATCATTCAATATACATTACAATATACAAACTTAACCAAGAAAAAGGAAATCAAATATTCAATATACAAAAACCTTTGAATTTCTATCCACGTGGTTTCACAAATTAAAATAATCTAAGCGAGGACAAATGCTTCTAATCACCCAAACGAAGTGATAGAAAAATAAAAATTATGCAGCAAAAAAGATAAACAGAAAAATGAAAAAACTAAAATAAATCTTCCTAAACAAAAAAAATAATAATTGATCCTATACATGCAAAGTGTGTACTTTATTACATTAACAGTTACAATAATTCCTTGATTGACTATAATTAAAGAAGAAAATTAAATTTTTCAATACAAAATGAAAAACAAAATGGCGACAATGATTTAAAAATGCGTCTACTCACGTCAATAGTCGAACAAGGAAGTCCTTAACAAAAACCCGACAATTCTTTTTCCTAAAAAAATCCCTCTCTCAAAATTCGTACAACGCAGACGTAGAACATTACAACGACAATATTAAATAGAATACGCATTAAATCTGCACAAGCTAACAATAGACATTTGAATGACTGGATTAAATAAAAAAAATTAACATTACTTAATTAAAAATCATACAATAAACTCTTAAACTAAAATTATACAAAACAAAACAAAATTGTGAAAATTCTCGGTAAATTGAAAATCAGCTGTTCAGACAAAAAAAAAAATCAAAACAAAATACATCTCAGTGATAATTGGGTTGTATAAACCACAGCAATATGTATAATAGTACAAAAGGTGATTCTGAAAATTTTGTCCATTATTTTGAAGACACAGTCAAACTCTACGCTTCACGCTCTGAAAACTATAGCATTGCGAAGCCTTTCGATTGTGTGATGTTTGATCTTAAAACTGGTATTCTTTTTAATAAGAATGTCCATCCCTGTATGTTATTCGGTCATTATTGCCATAACACTTTATACCTACGTCTTTGTACTTACATCGAGATTACTACAAGCACTAAATACCTCATCAGCTATTTTGTTTTATTTGAAACAGTGCAAAAATTCATCAAAATTGCAAATATCTCAAAAACGGTTGAGTTTAGGGATGAGGGTTTCATGTAAACTAATCGCAAACAACTCGATATATTCATTGTACCGATAAAAATTGTACCATTCCGTTTAAAATAAGAAAGTTGAAATCAACACCCTGTATACCGAAAGTGCTATAAAGTTGATAATATTTTCCTTAAATAGATCACGGTAGGGCATGACTACACTGCAAGTTTCAATGAAATCGATTTGTCAGAGTGTTTTACAGCATGTTTAAAAAAAAAATGTTGTAGTATAACTAATAAGATTTAATATTACACAAAACAAAAAGTTCATCAGCACTGGCACAGTGTAATATAATAATGTGTTGCATATCTCTTTTCCTTGTTCTCACAGATGTTAACCATACATGCCTTTTTCTCCTTCTTTATTTTAGCCATCGCTCACTATAGCGGCTGTTGACATGGTATTAGCTCACACCTAGGAACAAACAATCGAAGTAGGTTTTTAAATATATGCAACTATACATAAAATATCAACGAGTAACTTCCGCTGTCTTCCGGGGCGTATAGCGTAATGGATGATGCAGTCTAGCCATATTAATGCGACACTGACAATCAGACCTGTCGGAGTAGTCCTGAAACAGTGGTGGAAACAAAACGAAGTGAAGAGACGCACCCGTTAGGGCAGCTATTATTATTAAACAAAGGAAAAAAATGGAGAATATCCTTGAAGTTGAAACACAAAAGAAGCTTGAATCGGTTTAAATAGCCAGGAGGCCTTTGTATTTAAGCGAAAATGGGCAGTGCACAGTTAATAATTGTAATGTACAGGTGTCTCACCGAAGACTGGGTCTATTTTTGATTTTAGGAGAAAGTCTTTTACACAAAAGTTTTACAGAACATAATGATGTATAATCTAAAAATATTTTTGACTATACAGGCTGTTCTAAAGGTAGGAAAACGCATACTTACTCCGTTATTTTTAAATGGAATACCCACATATATTATTCCATTTTTAAATTCCACGTAGAAAAATAACATCACTTTTATATAAGCTGCTATATGTCTATCTATAAGAACAACGTTATTATTTACGCTGTTGTAAAAAATGACTCTGTTGCAAGCTTTCGGTTAAGGCGGCGTAGTTTGTATATGTATTTGTTTTAGATATTCATATTTTAAATACCATACATACCTGTATAGTCAAAAATGTTTTTAGATTATGCAGCATTGAATTCTGTAAAACTTTTGTATAAAACACTTTTTCCTAAAATCAAAAATAAAGCTGTAATCAAAGACCTAGACTTGGATGGGACATCTGTACGTAAAAAAAATTATAAGTTTATCAAGCTATAGGCAAGCATTTGTTACAGAGATGGGTTGAAAAGTTTGAATATTTTTGAGTTGAAATTTCATCTTCTGGAGTTTTAGCCCTGCTCGGATAAGAAAGTAATTTGTGCTTTACTTTTAGTTTCGAAAAATCAAGTATGCATTGGAAATTTACGAGAAGGCGGGTTTTCTTTAATTTTAAAAGATTTTTAAAGCCGACTAGAACATATATTCATAGGAGTTGTTGTGATCATAATAATTCTAAGAATCCCTCCTTAAAATTTGTCACATTATTTAGAATCACCCTGTATTTAATCGAACGCATTCCCGATGCGTTATAAAAATATCTAATCCGTTATTAATGTTTTAGTAGAATTGGCACTATAATTGTATAGTATAGGTATAAGAAAATTTATTATAACATAAAAAAAAACTCGTTTTACTAACACCAGTGCGTGAGTGGGCACGACCCACAAATGTCTTTATAATTATATGGATATACCAGCGAAGCGAATGGAGAAAAAAAGAAATTCCAAGTTTTCACCTATTAATTATCGCATTAAAAAGTATGACTATGGTAATTCTCTCTAATTCGAACTATCTTCGACATACGCTAACTCGCACACATATAATATACAGGCTGGCGCATCAGTGTGTGTAATGCATTTAATTAAAAGGATTTTGGTGAATATTATACACCCGATGACTTACCTTGTAAATTTGTCGTTTCAAAAGGGAGAATTTTCTTTGAAGTTAAAAATAAGGAGAGTTGTCCCAATTCGTAAAAAGAATGATCGTAGTACTGATTTATGTAATGACCCACCTGTTACGGTATCGTCCGTTTTTTAAAAAAAAATTGTGAGTATTGCTTTCTGTAGACCGAGTATCACATTTTATTGACCGAAAAAAATTAATCACTGCAGTGATTAATTAAATGAAACCCTGCTGCTTATCATGATAAGCAGCAGGGTTTCCGCAATAATAAATCTACGAGTACCGTTCTTTTTTCGTTTTACGAAAAATTGTTGGACTACTTGGAGGCCGGTGAGTGCCCTGTTGGAATATTTTGTGATCTCAGCAGGGCATTCAACTGCGTCGATCATTCTTTACTATACTGAATAAACTATACAATTACGGTTTTAGGGGGGTCGCATATGAATGGGTCTCTTCATTTCTGAGGGATAGGCAGCACTATGTGAATATTAAGCATAACGTAAATGGCCTCAGGGTTCGCTGATGGACCCAATCTTGTTTCTCCTTTTTATAAACGATTCGAATTTATTATTTAATGATGAATTTTTTGTGCTATACGCGGACGATATCTCTTTATTTTCTTGTCTCTGCGGCTACAGACGGTACACTCTAAAAAAAGTTGGTAATTTTCCTTGCAAAAAGTAAAATTTTTCCTTACTGGTAAGAAGTAAAAGTAACAAAGTAGGGGAAAATTTACTGAAATTTGGGATTTTTTCTATAATTCCAAAAATTTACCTCAATTATAGGAGTCTTTTTTTAATTCTACGGAAATTTATTAAGTAAAATTTCTTAATAATACCTGAAAATTACATTCAAATTCATAAATTACTGCGGCAATTACGGGAAATTTCCCAAGTAAGAGTAAAATTATAAGTGAACGCATGCGCACACTGGTGGTGTGGGATGATCATGTTAAATCATGCATAGTCGTTAGTAGTTGTTTGTAGTCGCTATGTGGAGTCCATAATTGCGATATCAGTGGGAAAGGAAAGAAAATTCAGAGGTAAGTACCTAGATTATATTTTCTATGTACAGAAGTATGACTGTTATTATTATATATTTGCACTAATTTGTCATGTCTCACTCATAACTGCACAGAACATTCTGTAGGTTGCTGGATATTCTTGTACATGTTGCTGACATACATATAGTAGTCTACAGAGAACCCTATGTAAAATTATGCATATTTGACACGGCTCATGTCCAAAAATCTATCCACATCAAGCAACGGACGCGGAAATGTATGTACAACAGCGCTGTCATGTATGTTTAATACCAGGTAGAGTGTTCATCATTTCAAATGTGTTTTAATTAGCGGTAGTTCAATAAGAATTCTTAAATGGTAATTGAATGAAATTTATAAATTCGGCCAATATTCTGCTATTACAAATCCAAATTCCATATCAAATCGACATGTATTCAGTTTGGTTTCTTTTCAGGTTAGTGGTCCACTACAAAGAAGTTGCGTTTTTCATGCTTTTGTCAATAGATACTCAATAAATAAACAGTTTTCTTAAAATGCTGGTTTTTAATCTCATACCTTGCGTTTAACTTTTACGTTCGTATATTAATTTATATCAAATTTTTTGATCATCAAATACCAAAATAAAAATGCAAAATGATCGAAATCTAAAAATTATATTCTGTGTACTGTTTCTGACGCTTGAGTTAGAAATAACCTTTTTCCGAAAGCACAAATCAGTAGTAGATTTGCAAAAATAACAGCTCTTAGATACTTTTCCTGCTCGGGAAAAATACTCCGAAGAAAAGTAGCTTTTCTAATGACATTTCAGCTTTAACTGAATTTTCCTATGAAGATTGAATTGTCCTGTGGAAATTTCAGTTTTAACCAAATTTTCATGTGGAAATTTCAATTCTGACTGAATTTTCCTGTGTAAATTTCAGTCATAACTGAAATTTCCCAGTGAATATTCCGAGTATATCAGGAAAAATACTTCGTAATTTTTCTAATACCTGGAAATTTTCTATGGAAATTTCCAGTGCCGAGGGAATTATACAAAGGAGCTTTCCATGCCAAATGGAAAAATCCTACAGAAAATTACATGAGAGTAGGAAGTTACCTTGCGCCAGTAAATTCATGCACGTTTTAGGGTGACAAAATTGCACCAAAACGATACAGGAATTTTACCAAAAATTTTTTAGTGTGTAGCTATTTAAACGTACATTTAAATCATATTTGTTGAGTAATGCATTTTATATTTTAAATGAATATTTTAATTTATAATTTTTTCGCACCTTAACTTGGTTTAATTATGTCTTGAGAATTTAGTACATAAACGAAATTTTTTTTGTATACAAGGTGAGTCAAAACTCGAATCCTTAATTTTCTCATTGAACTTAAATGTAGCAGCCTATATTTTATTGATGTTTCGACAGATACTTATCCGCTCATTCATATTTGTAAGCAATTCTCTACAAAGTAAAAAAAGTAATGTTAATACAACTCCAACTTTTAGTTCCCACAAGTCCACTCCTATATTTTATAAAATTTACACTTCGTCTATAGTTAAATATAACAATAATCTATTTATTATACTTATTAAATGAATTAGTAAAATTTACTTTTAAAATTCTAGTTCACAACCAAAACGTTGTAAAATTTAAAATTTGTATTAGTATACCTTACCAACTTTTTTTGTAAAATTATGAAACTTGTTTTGTTAATTTAAAATTATTTCTGCGGAATAAATATAATAAATTATTGTAAAATTAACACATTTTCTTTATTAATATCACATTACATTATTGCAAAGTTAATGAATGTTATTTATTAATTTCATAATAAATGGTTGTAAAATTAACTAATGTTCATTATTAATTTAACATTCATGAGAAATTGACAAATCAATTTTTATAAAACTAATGCTCGATTTTGGCTCTCTTGGAGCAGACCAACTCACTTGATGGTCTTGTATGTATGTATGTAAGTAAAAGGTGGTGTTACACTGCGACCTAAAAGATCTATTGTGTCCCCTAATTCTTGCTGCTTTACAGCTGGCCTTCCAATCCTATTCCTTTTAGAAAGTGTAGGATGTCAGAGGGCCCCAGTCTAGGTAAGTCTCCCTCTTCGATTTCACATGCACCCAGGTACAGTGCCCTCGGGTTGCACAGTGCTACGCAGTTTTGAGGAGGTGATGGATGTTTCATCCTGTTCCCACAAAATCTGCATTCAGGATCTTTTTCCAATCCAAGCTTACTCAGGTGTCCTTTCAGTCTACAATGGCCTGAAAGTATTCCTGTTAATATGCGAACATTGTTCTTACTCAGGTTGATGCATTCTGTAAACCTCTTCTGGTTATAAGTTCCCAGAAGAATTTTACTTTGCCTCATTCCCTGGAGATTTTCCCAGCAACTGGATTTTTCTCTGCTCCATTTCCATTTTTAGTTTCTTCAGTAGTTGTACTGCTACTTTAACCCGCAGAAGGGTTCAGGCCTAACAAAAGGCATTCCAGCCCCTTTTTTGCGAGGTTATCCGTTATTTCGTTTCCTTCCACTCCTGTGTGACCCGGAACCACAGGAGGGTTCTTTATTTCTTTTGCCTAGCTCATTTAGTTCCCTAGGCATTCCCAGACCATCTTGGAGCTGATTTCATATGAGCTCAGCGCCTTGATGGCTGCTTGACTATCAGACATGATGATAATCTCCTGCTTCCGATAGTTCCTATCCATATTGAACTGAACACATCTTCCAATAGCGTGTATTTCCGCCTGAAATATACTTGGGTATTTTCCCAAGCTTTCGAAATATGTAGTTCTAGGCCCATATATTCCTATTCCAGTTCCTTCTGCCGTTTTGGAGCCATCAGTATACCATTTGATGGCATTTCTATTCAAGTTCAAGATGGTGTTATGATCCCACTCGCTCCTGTTACTTAGCTTTGTGGTGAATTCCTTCACAAAGCTAAATTTTTTTAACATATCATTCCGGGGCATATCCCAGGTTTGATCACCGTCGGAGATTGACGCCTATGCCTAATCATTCCTTCCTTGACCATTCTTAGTGCGGTTCTTTTCGCCACGCCTCTATTACAATGTGGAGGGGGCAAGATCCAATACTACTTCGATAGCTGCTGTTGGGCAGGTTCTCATAGCCCCGTTATGCATACACATGCTAATCTTTGCACTTTCGAGAGATTATATTCTCGTGGTGGCCAGATTAGTTCTTTTGCTCCATGCTACTGATGCATAGGTGATGATTGGTCTCACTATCGCTGTATATATCCAAAGCAGTATTTTTGGGTTGCATCCCCAATTTTTCCCTGCAAAGTTTCTGCAGACTATCAGAGCTCTTTTGGCCTTGTTGGTTACTTCAACTTCATGTTTGTTCCATAGAAGTTTATTGTCTAGGGTAAGGCCTAGATATTTAACTTCCGCTCTCCAGTCTATATTTTGCCCATCCAGTTTTATGGTTCTAAGATTGGATTTTCTTTTCCTGGTAAATGCTACTAGGGTTGTCTTAGTGGGGTTAACATTGATTGCCATCGATTGACACCATCTTCTCGTGAAGTTCAATCCTCTTTGAACTATGTCACAGAGGGTATTCTCAAATTTGCCTCTTGCGTATAGGACAATATCATCAGCATACCCTTGACAAGATATGCCCACTTGATGGTCTTACACTGATTACAGTTTCAGTACTCTCTGGATGAGTGTATGTCTGTGAAAGTGTTGATAATGGGCTATCATTTGCAGGAGCATTTTTAAGTCGAAATAATTCTCTAAAACAATCAATATTAATATAAAGTTTCATAAAAACGACTCATTACAAACCATTCTTATTTACGACGACTATTATTACCACTTTTCTGGAAATATTTAAAAATGCAGGGCAAAAATCAGTAGTTATTATCGCCCCTTCCGAATCCTACAGCTCAAAATCCTTCCCTACCAATTCAGGATAGATTTGACAGGCTATAAACAATAAATTTGTCATATCATTGCATCTAATTTAAATACTAATCATTAATTTTAGTTTGACTATTTTATTACTGATTTTCCGCATATGTATTTACTAATTCATTATATAGGGAAACCTCTCTACCACGCACAGTCACGGTCTGACGGAATTAATATAAATAACTAATTAATTCTACACTACAATCGATAAATTTGACAATCAGAACTGCTTTGCTATTCTCATTTACCCTATATACAAACAATATATGTAATTCATACAATATTTTGTACTTACCATTACAACTGATCCTCAATACTAAAGAAAACAATGAAATCACACGGTAAACTAAATAGTTGAATCAGGCTCAATCACGTTGAATTAGAGATACGCCAAAAACATCTAAGGTATAATGGCGCTGTTGGTGCATTGGTGGTGGCATCAGCTTAAAAATGCGTGCACGTGACAGATGACGTAATTGCAACGTACATACCTATCCATACCAATAGTAATGAATAGTATAAAATGGTATAAATATGAATTGTTATGAAATTTATAATAATCGATAGTTTTCTATTAACAACTTTTCTTTATATCCTAAGTACAATAATAAATTAAACTCCGTTTGATTAACTTATAATGTATTATATGAACCTATGATACTGTGATATTTTTAGAATTTAGCTCCTTGTTTTGTTTATGTTGTCCAAGTTGTATTACTGTAGTTGCGCGTATTCAACTTGTGTGATTTTTTGTGATGCCTTGATGCTAAGGCATCATATCACTTATAAATATAAATTGTAAATTCGAATATACTTTTTTTTGTAATTTACCTAATAGAAATGAAGTTACTAATGCATTTAAGTTTGTTAATGTAATAACCGCGTTTGTAATCGGAAGATATATATTTTAGTTAAAGTTAAATTTTGTTAATTCAACACAAAATTGTTACATTTACTAGATTATGAGTAAAATACGATTTTAGATGTTTAACAAAAAACCGGTTTGCTAATGTTACTAAAAGAATGTGTTAAGATTAACTGTAATTAAGTTATTATAAGTATTTTGTTAAATTGTAGTTAAATTAGCAAAACATTTTTTACTGTGTATACCTAACTAACTGTGGCTTTAGTAGTTATTAAAAAAAAATCGGAAAAAATCATTTTGGATACGGTAAAGTCTATACTTTCCTGGTCGACCTGTCGTTTGGTGATAAAAAAACAATTTACCGACATCTTGACCTCTCTTACACTGTTGAAAATTTTAACACTTTTTTGACTAATTTAATAGTCAGGAGAGGTCCACACTCTTTTCGTGTTATTTTGTCGAGAACTATATGAGTTTAATTTTGACGAACAAAGATAGTCAAGTATTGTCTATTGCTAAGGGGTTATTTTGTCCAACTGACAGGTGGAATTATAAAATACTTCTAGTCACATTTTGTTTGATCTAGACTAGACAAATTTACAGTTGTAACTCAAAAACTACAAAACAAATTACTTTCATAGTCTGAAGCAGAATGAAATGTCATTAAAGACCTTTCATAATGTAAGCTTACATATAAGGGGTTCTATTTAAAATGATGAATTACACCGTGACACTTTTTTTTATAGAGCATCCAGTATATCCCAGTATACTCACCTCTGCATATGTAAACAAAAAACTAAATCAAATCGAAGCCCCAGTTTTAACAAACAGATTTTGTTTCTCCGTTCAAAAGAGTCGGTTTGCTTACGAGCCAGTTTTTTTTTATCGACCACGAACAAGAAACAATATACACGCTTAAAAATAACGACATAGCGTTGCAGCAGAGCAGCGCGTATTATAATCCTAACCGTGTGCGGTTGGTATTCTTTACCGCTCCAATTCCTCTGCATTTCCAGTGGGAGAAATGACCGATGGTCAAATGTGATAATCAGCAACGGTATTCGGTGCTACTGTTACTAGTTTCGATCAAATGGATATTATAGCTGTAGTTTTGCGAATAAAACGTAAATTAGAGCATAATATTTACCGATCATACAAATAACGGGATCTGTTTTTGGTATTTTTTTATGATGAACTAAAATGTATAAATTTTGAATTTGTGTAAGATACTTCTCTTGTTCTACTGAAATTGTTTTTGGAGCACCATTATGACCCTTAGAACGAAAACATCCAGTTTCTCCCATCAGGCGATTATAAATATTTTAAATATTTCTAAAAAGTTGTATGATTTGGTTCTCTTCGGTTTGAATATAATTGTAAATATCTCCGGTCTGCAGCAAGTCCATTAAAATCTGCTTGAGCAAAAACACAAATCATGTCTCGCATTTCACTATTTAAAAAGTCATTATGACGTGGCATTTTTTATTACTACTTATTCTTGTAATACAAATAGGGCAGAAAAAGATAAGGCAACTTGCTTAACACTTTTTTGACACAAGCTTCACAACCATAAATAATGATGGCTGCCAGATGGATAAACCAACTTCGTATTTTAAAGATAAAAAATTGTGTTAATACGACGAACTGCGTTGGAACTTTCGAATGCAATTATCTCGAAAACGAATCAAGATATCAAAATTAAACATGTATTTTTCACGTGAAAAAGGTTACTCACACTGTATAAGAGTGTGGCCACCTCGCTAAAGTGTAATCTCATAAAATGCCTAGTTATATTTATTACTATAGAGACCGGATTATATGCAAAGAAAAACTGGAATATATGCGCATATATATGCATCAATTTTTGAGAAAATATGCATAAACCTGGGGCATATATGCAAAAAAATTGCGACAATATGCAAAATTTTTACATAAAATAAATAAGAGCAGAAATTTAAACATTAACTTTATTGCACAACAATTTTTTCACAACCAGATATTTCTAAAACAATTTATAATTCAAAGTTTTTCAAAATTGTGTGAAAGAAAGTTTTGTCTTCTATCAGAATACATATGTTTCGAATAGAAAAAGCTTCTTGCAACATCCCAGATGTAATTGGGTGCTTTTTTAACTTTGCAATACATTCTAAACTAAAATTTAAAGTCGGAAATCGTTTACTGTTCACCTTCCAAAATTTTCTTAGCTTTCTTCAATTTCAAATATCCCGCATTTTTATTTATCACTTTTTTAAATTTATCGTATATAGAATTACCTATTGTACCCTTAACCTTCTTACATAGCATATCAAATTCTTCTACTATTTCGACTGATTCCGAGAGCGACATCCCTTACGTTTCTAGTTTACGAATGGAACTTGAAACAAAGCTATAATTTGACTTCATATACAAAAGTTTTTGTAGCAATTCTGTTGATGTTACTATCTTTTTACAGTTTTCTAGAGCAATGCAGTCAGCAGTGATTTCAAGAATTACATTTTCTATTACTTCAAAATTATCGGCGAAAAAAATTGCAGCCTCTAACCATGTACCCCATCTCGTAATAATCGGTTCAGGAGCAACTTAACACCGGGAAGTCGCCCCTTATAAAATTGAATTCGTAAAGGTGCTTTTAAAAATACTTTTTTGACATTGCTAATTAATCATTAATCAAAAGGAAATTGATTCCTAATGTCTTCGGCTACACGATTGAACCCATGAGCTAAACAAGTGGTATGAATAATGTTACTATAAATAAAAAAAAATTAAATTTTGCGCGGCTTTTATCATGTATGGTGCAGCGTCGGACAAACTAGTAAAATTTTTTCACAAGGTATACTTCCAGGTAAAAGGAAATTTGATAAACCTTCTTGAACGAATCGGGCAATTGTCACTATTATTTGGTTTTTTGAAGTTATTTCAATAAATTATAATTACGATTTACCTACAATATCTTCATGAAGAATTCCTAATAACAAATGGACAATATAACGGCCCACACTTTATCCGTACTTTCATCTACCATGATATAAATAAAATTATTCCCTACCAATTGTTGAATTTCTGCTATTGTTTGCTGGTAACAAGATGTGACATATTTTTTCGTAAAGTACTTTCGTCAGGTATATTTATGTTTGCAATATTTTTCAGAAATGATTTCAAATTAACATTATTTAATCTTGCTAATGGTATGTTAGATGAAATTAATGCGTTACACAGATCCGTATTATAATTCTTGTTGTTTCTGAGTTTCGTGAAGTTGATGCTACACATGTACGTATAGATTTTCTGCACACATGCGGATCGCTTTAGTTTTTCACTTTTTCAATATGTGATTGGAGTTAGCGTGTTGATCAATCAGTGTATTTTCTCTCAGAAGACACCTACAACAACAATTGCCATTTTAATATCAAAAAATTAAAGAATTTAAAAAACAATTGTAAAGCTTTTAGTAAAATTAAACTTACCTATCAGTTTACTTGCAGGCTCGACAAAATTTTGTCGCTATCCTTTTACCAGTTTCAGGATATGGCTTAATCCATAAAGAAATTTTGTTCGCTAGTAACTCATTTGTATTGGAACGAGGCGCCAACTTTTCAACTGGCGGTTCCGATAGGCGTCCCTAGATGGCGCTGGCATAGCGGAGAGAGAACTACCTACGACGAATAACAGAGGGCAGCACCGGGTCGAAGATTCGAGAATATTCTCCAGAATCTTTCGAGGACGTTCTAGAAGGCCCTCGAACAATCTGGACGTTCGCGCCAGCTATAAATAAACGCGTCGGGTTGGCCAGGAGCAGTCAATCGATACGAGTTCGATAGTGCGGTTCGCGATTAACTAGTACATGTAATATAAATATCGTTTACATAAATAAAGACATTAGTGGTTAAGTGATCATAGTTAATAAGCATTTTTAATAGATTTTAATTACCGTAATTGTGTTAATAGAATAAGTTGAATTTAAATATATCGCCTGTGTGTTTTTCTAAAACCCCGACAACGTTTTAGAGACCGAAAAAAACGTAACAATTGGTGTCAGGTGGTGGGGTATTTGGCGATATATTAGTGGACTAATAGTAGAAACAATGGCAGCGAAATACTGTAAATTAGTGGACTTGAAAGTGGTAGATCTCAAACGGGAATTAGAAGAAAGGGATGAAGATACGAGTGGAAGGAGGCCGAGCTTCAGTCGAGATTACGAAGAGCAATAGAAGCAGCTGGTGAAAGATCCTGAGACATATTTGTTTGAAGTGTCTGGTGGTAATGGCGAACTTCTAGTGGAACTTAGAAACATGGAAGAGAAAAATATGGAAAATTCTCGCAATTAGAAGAGAAAGTTCTAGAAAATTCTCAGAAAAATTCTAGAAAACTAGAAGAAAAATTCTAGAAAAAATTGAAAAACATGGACGAGAAGAATATTAAGAAAATTCTAGAAAAACTGGAAGAAAAGATTGAAAACATGGACGAGAAGAATATAGAAAATTCTAGAAAACTGGAAGAGAAAGTTATGGAAATTCTCGCAATTTAGAAGAGAAAGTTCTAGAAAAAATTGAAAACATAGAAGAGAAAGTTATAGAAAGTTCTAATAACGTAAAACAGGAACTAATGAATAGAATCGACGAAAACTCCAAGAGAAAATCTAGAATGATTGAAGAATTGGACGGTCGCATGAAGGTGCTAGAAGAACAATTTATTACAGGATGTGAGCAGGATGCGTAATTGAAACCATCGAACAGTCACATGGGCTTCTCCAGTGGTTACTGTGAAGAAGAAAGGATGGTTCAACTAGGTTCGGCGTGATTATCGACAATCTAAATAATGTAACCGAAGAAGGACAGTTATCCTTTGCCCAGAATCGATGACACTTTAGATTACCCTAGGTGGGTGTAAGGTATTTCGACCCTCGACCTGAAGAGTGGTTATTGGCAACGTCGAAGTAGAGGCAAAGGATAAGGAGAACGACGGGTTTACGATCGGACAGGATTGTGGCAATTTAACGTCATGGCCATTTGGTTATGTAATGCCCCCGCGACGTTTGAAAGATTGATGGAAACGTACTGAGAGGACTATCCTGGGAAACTTGCTTGGTATACCTCGACATATTAATTGTCTTAGGAAAATCTTTGTGAGACCCATTTTGAAGAACTTGGAGCAAGTATTTCAGCGATTGAAGGAGCAAATTTGAAGCTTAACCCCAAAAAAGTGCAACCTGTTCCAGAAGCAAGTGCACTACCTCGGCCACGTATTATCAAAGGATGGAGTTCGGTTGACCCAGGGAAGATAGAAGCGGTCAAGTCTTGGCCGGTTCCGAAGGACAAGCATGAAAATAAGAAGTTTTCTTGGGGCTATGCACTTATTACCGACGATTCGTTCCTGGATTTGCTAACATCGCCAAGCCTCTCACGAGACTAACTGAAGAGGGCAGAGACTACGTCTGGAGAAGAGCTGCCAGGATTTCCTTTGAAGAATTGAAACAGATGCTGACCACTGCGCCCATCTTGTGCTATCCACAGGCTGACGGAAAATTTATTTTGGATACTGATGCCAGCAACGTGGGTCATCGGAGGCGTGTTGTCCCAAGTTCAAGATGGCCCAGGAAAAGTGCTCGGTTACTTCAGCAAAGTGGCTTGTCGAAACCGGAACGCAACTATTGTGTGACCAGGAGAGGAGCTGTTGGCCGTAGTTAAGTCTATAGAGCACTTTCATAAATATCTCTATGGTAGGAAGTTCTTGTAAGAAACCGACCATGCGGCATTGATGTGGTTGCTACGCTTCAAGAATCCGGAAGGGCAGGTTGCCAGATGGATAGAGCGTGCTTGAAGAGTGTATGACTTTGATTCGGAAACATCGGCCTGGAACCAGTCATCGAAACGCTGACGCCTATCGAGGGAGACCCTGTTCCCAGGATTGTACGCACTGCTGTCGTGCCGAAGAGAAAAATGAAGCAACCTGCTTGAGGACTACTGTCATAGATGATAGATGGACTGAAGACCAAATCCGAGCTGACCCAGGGGTCTGACGAAGTTTTGAAGGTGTTATGGAGTGGAAGATGCAAGAGCGCCGGCCTAACTGGGAACGGTAGCACGGTATTCGCGGAGAGCTAAAATCGTATTGGGCTCAGTTGGGCTCTTTGGTAATGGAAAATGGTCTTCTCAAACGAGTGTTAGAAGACGAAGCTGGGGACCAATAGCAGACTTCAGATTGTGGTTCCGAAAGGCAAGAATTCCCGAAGTTTTAAAACTCTTTTCATGATGGAACATCGGAAGGGCATCTTGGAGTCCGCAAGACTATAGAGAAGGTCAGAGAGCGATTCTATTGGGTTATTGTAAGAATGACGTGAAGGACTGGTGCCGGAGATGTACAACTTGCGCCGCTGCCAATGGCCCTTCCCAAAGAAAGAGGGCCCCTATGAGCAATACAACGTTGGCAGTCCTTTTGAAAGATTGCGATTTGATGTTGCCGGACCATTTCCCACGGACGGAATTTGGAAATAATACATCTTGGTTGCAGTAGACTACTTCAGCAAATGGGTGGAAGCTTACGCATTACCAAAATCAGGAAGCTGTTACAGTGGCTGAGACTTTAGTTAAAGAACTTTTCAGTCGGTTTGGTGTGCCGCTTGAACTTTACTCTCGACCGGGACGAATTTTGAATCAGCAGTGTTTCAAGAGGTGTGCAAAATATTGGGTATTCGCAAGACCGCCGAACAACTGCTTGCACCCGCAATCAGATGGCATGGTGGAGCGCATGAAGCAGACAGTTATCAAGTATCTATCAAAAGTTGTCGCAGACACCAAGCGAGATTGGGACCAGCAACTACATCTATTCTTGCTGGCGTATAGAGCATCGGTCCACGAAACCACTGCCAAAGTCCATCTAGTGTGCTTTTTGACGAGAACTGCGCTTACCATGCGATCTTAGTTCGGCTTTAAACCGATTGAAGAAGTAGTTGGAGATGACTATGTTTCGAACTTGCGGATGGCGAATGGATTGATATTCACGATCGGGTGAGGGCGAATATCCATGAGCGCAATTGACCCATGAAAGAACACTACGACATCAGAGCGAATGAAGCGGATATCGCCTGCGAGACCTGGTCTGGCTGTTCAATCCTCAGCGACGTCGAGGCTTCTCACCTAAGCTGCAACGATCGTGGGACGGGCCTTACGAAGTGATAAAGCGAATTAATGACGTCATCTAATCGCATCAGAAAGAAAGCCAATGGTAAAGCAAGAGTGGTGCATTTTAATCGCCTAGCTCCTTATCTTGGGGACAATCAAGAGGACGAGCAGATGGTCCGAGTTTGTAGACTCCCGAGAAGAACTCAGCTATGAGGAGTTCATGGACAAGTATGGAATGGCCGCAAAGTGCGTCATGGTTGTAACAACGGAGATTCAGGAGGTATTTGTTTTTGCTCCTGAAGGTGTGCGTTAGACATTGTGTTGGCCCAAGATTTTAAGAATGGCAAAGGGGATAGCTACCGGTCTTCAAGAAGAAATTTGGTGTGTCGAAGTTCTTCGAAGCCAGAACCCTGAGGTGGGCAAGGCTCTCCACTTTGCCAAGAGAAGGAACGGCCTTTATTCTACTTGGTGACAAAGAAGCCTCAGTTGGCAAGCCAACTACCGGACGATGTGGGACAGCCTGATAAGTTTAAGAGAGCAGCTGTTGGAGCTGGAGATCAATAAGATCGGTGCCAAAAATAGGTGTGGATTGATGGCTTGGACTGGAGGGTCGTAGGAACATTGCTCGAAGAAATTTTCCGATATACTGGAATAGAGTTTCTAGTATGCAGCTACAACCGCGGTCAGCAGAAGGAGGCGACGGACGGTAGCGTGCTATTTCTTCCGGACCTCGTCGTTTAAGAATGGAGAGAACTGTTCGTATCTTCATGGAGGTGATAGTTCTGTTCCGCGACGGAACAGATCTAAGGAGGAGCAGTGTAACGAGCGCCAACTTTTCAAACTGGCGGTTCCGATAGGCGTCCCTAGATGCGCTGCCATAGCGGATAGAAAACTACCTACGACGAATAACACGAGGGCAGCACCGGTCGAAGATTCGAGAATATTCTCCAGAATCTTCGAGGACGTTCTAGAAGGCCCTCGAGACAATCTGGACGTTCGCGCCAGCTATAAATAACGCGTCGGTGGGCCAGGAGGCAGTCAATCGATACGAGTTCGATAGTGCGGGTCGCGGTTGAACTAGTACATGTAATATAAATCTTCGTTACATAAATAAGAATTAGGTTAAGTATATAGTTAATAAGCCATTTTAATAGATTTTAATTACCGTATTGTTAATAGAATAGTGAATTTAAATATATCGGCTGTGTGTTTTTCAAAACCCCGACAACTTCTAGAACGAAAAACCGTAACAGTATGTACGCAACATATTTTAAAAACCAAAGCACAATACTCTATTCGTCACAAATATCAATATCAATAGAATATTTGGGGAATTAATAATAATAAAAAAACGTATATTACATATCCCTTCTGCTAGACGAAATTAAACACGTGCAGTACTTGGAAAAAAGTATTAGAGAAACCAATGTAAAAGATTTATCGTTCTGAGATTGCGGTTGTGATCTACATTAGGAATTACAGGATTTTACTAATGAAAGGATAAGAAAGCTTAAATATGCAATATATGCAACTTTTTGAAAAATAACATAGAATGCCTAAATAGCACTCACTAATTAGCGCTAATAACTTCAATTGTGTAATACGCTACATATAGACATCATTAAATTATAGCAAAAATTAAATATATGCACTTTGCATATATCCGTCTCTATTTATGACAATATGTTAAGTAAAAGTATCCCACATGGCTTTTATGTTTACATTACATTATTAAGTATAGAACGTCTTCACAATATTAATATTAAAATCGAATTGTGACGCGAAATCCTGAGTGTTAGTTTGTTCAACGTCATAATCGAGATCGCTGTAGCCATTCACAACGAATTTCTGTGCAATTAAATACGCGACAGTCTTTGTTACATCTTTATATAATAGTTTTCTTTTGACTACAACATTTTTCTCGGTTTATTGTAAGAGCAAACCGCTTGATTCGAAGTATTCTAAACGCGATAGGGGATGTCTGTGTGTTGCCTTCACCCCAAAAACCGACTCGTAGCACCTTTAACACCGGTGGCGAGACAGGTTCGGTCGTTCATCCAGAACCCTTCAGACAAGACCGAGAGAAACACAAGGTGGTGTGTATTACTCTGCTTGTCTCTGATGCTTTGGAATAGAGAGAGAGAAATGGGTGTTTCATTGGGGTCCCTAGAATCATCCCCCGGATCGAAAACGTGCCAGAATGCGAGAAAGCTCCCGTAATATAGCTGTGTCGACCGTGTAAGAGACGTTTTGAGATTATACGTATATATAGGGGATAGGGGATTGTATTTCATGAATATTACGCGTGGGACGAATTAACGGACTTTTAAATACGTGGGTGGCAATCGATAAAAATTCAATACTATTTGCAAGTATTGTAATAATAATTATTTAAAATTCAGATTTATTATTCAAAAACACAATATTAGTTTTCAATTTAACTAATAAATTTAATAAAATGATAAAAAGTCAAATTAGTTGAGATTTATTATTGTATTCTGGAAGCAAATATGGATTATATAAAGTATTTTTTTCTATTTTGCGTTCATAAAAACGCAATTGTAACACGCTTTTGCGTTATCGAAAAGTGCTTCATTGTATACGCCTTTTTTCATTTCTATAGGTGGCGTATGAATACATTATGACAGAAAGCAAAATTGACGTTTATGCATGTAATTGTAAATACTTTAATCAAAAATTCTATACAAATTTAGTTTACATTTTATTGTTATGAAACGTGAATTACTGATACATTTACACATGACGGAACAAGTATCTTGAGCAGTATTGTTATGCCAGGCAAATTCTTCGTAACAAAGTTTTGCTGATTATGTTATTGTGCTTAATGGTTAGACTCTTGTGATTGAGAATCATTCGATGATATAACTCTAGAATGACCAGATGTACTTGGCCCTGATAAGTTGTGCGCTACAGCCACTTTACTTTTCATAGATGTTTCGATGTAACCTTCAGCTACCGCAGATGACTTCCATCCACCATGACGTTTTATATCAGCAAATCACTGCCTGCGTCTGCTAAGTGGTAGCACTAGAACGTCTGAAGCAATGTCCAGTATAAAGCTCTGAATTGGCAATTTTAGAAAATCAGCTATTAATTTAGGCATTTTGCCAATCGTATTAATTCCAATCGGGCACGTATATACAATACCATTGCGATATGTAAGGAAGAATCTTGAATGATTAATATTTTTTGGTCGTCAGGGCGACATATTTTTAATTAAAGTAATCCATCTTTCATCCGTAATTGCAAAACTCTTACGATATTATTTTTTGTTTTAGGTACTGTCACCAAAATAATATCACTCTTAAATTCTAAATCATGTATGACATATTTGTTAATTCATCTCGTTCTACAGGCACCTGTGTAACCCATTATTAAAACGATCTAAAATTAAATCCATTACATAAAAAATTACATTTTGCAAATAATATCGTACCTTTATTGCTAAATACAATGCGTCAGAACCTTCTTCTATAAATTTATTAATATCTTCAATGCATAAAATTTTAGATTTCTTAGCCTCGTATCCCTCAGAGAATCGTTTTAAATAGGCTTGTAATTTAATATATTTTGATATGTCTGTATTTTTATAAATGGAAAAGCAAGAACGAAGCATGGAATACATAGACCATAAGGTAGAAGATTCTTATTTTTACCTTGTAATTCAAAATATGCCAATAAATGTTTTCAGATATTGTGTTGACATTATTCTGTACAGCCCATAGTTCAAATTGATGGTAGCATTTTCATATACTGCTTTTGATTTTTTCGGTAATAAATTTATGACGGCGTTATCCGCAATTTCACGCAGTTTGTGGTGGCGTACAAGATAAATTTGTCTCAGTATCATCATTTTTTACAGTTTACAGAGACTATATTATGAAATATATTGTTTAAACAATTTGAATTTTGAATTCGTCAAATGTCAATCGTATGTCAATGTGACCAACTTCATATAAAAATAAAACTCAACATTTTTAATGAGATTTTTATTAAGTATTTATTATCAATTTATAATGCAAAATAGAAAAAATAGTATAAAGGACTCGTTTCATAAGGCTTTTTGTCGCACTCGTTCATTAGAAAACTCGCCTGCGGTCTGTTTTTAAACTTGAACTCGTGCGCAAAATCATGCCTTATGAAACTCGTACTTTAATATACTATTATTGTATATTATTAGATTATATATTTTTTATTATTATTATTTATCTGCCGGCAGTACGGCCGAGAAGGGAGGGTGCATCATTGAAAGCGCCTGGTCTGGACACCATCCAGAATATAATCCTCAAAAAACTTCCTCATAAATCAATCGTGCAGCTTACTACCATCATCAATGCAATTTTTCGCCTCCAGCATTTTCCCGCACCTTGGAAAGAAGCTACCGTAATCCCAATCCCTAAGCCTGGTAAGAATCCCGTTTTACCTGAAGCTATCGTCCCATCTCATTACTATCCACTATGTCAAAAATCGCTGAACGGATCATATTGGAGGCTCTGCAAGAACACATCACGAATAATGCTGTGCTACCGAACCAGCAATTTGGCTTCCGTCGTGGCCACTCCACGGACCACCAAGTGGCAAGAGTAATTGTCGATGCCATCAACTCTTTCAACAGTAGACGTAATCACACGGCGCTAATGCTGATTGACTTGGAAAAAGCATTTGACCGGGTATGGACGGCTGGTCTGGTGCACAAGCTCATTATCCTACGTTTTCCCCCAGCGCTGATAAGGACTATAGGCAGCTATCTGCAAGGGAGGACCTTCCGTGTTCGGGTGGAAGAAGAATTATCAGCTCCAGTTATAGTTACAGCGGGAGTGCCACAAGGTTCGGTACTTGGGCCTGTCTTATTCAGTTTATATACAGCGGATCTGCCCTGCCTGCCTATGTATAATATAGCGCAATATGCAGATGACACACTGATATATGCCCATGCGTTTTCACAGGCAGTTGCCATTACCAAACTTAGAAACTACATTCCCATATATGAAAGATACTTACGGCAATGGAAACTTACTGCCAATCCACTTAAATCTACCGTCTCCATACTCACTAAACAAACTAAACCGGTTCATATCCCTCAATTTCCTAAACTGAACAACATACCGGTTCCATATTCACGTACATTCAAATACCTGGGTATCTATATCGACAAACATGTCACTTTTAAAATGATGACCGTCAGTAACGCCAATAAAACGGTTGCCCTAACCAAAACATACCGATACATTTTGCTACATCGAGGCCTCTCAAGATCCGTCAAATTGCTTCTGTATAAAGTCGTTCTAAGGCCAATCCTGCTCTATGGAGCACCAATATGGGCTAATGCAGCCAGCAGACACTTCAGAAGGCTGCAAGCACAACAGAATAAATGCTTGCGCATCATCTTGGGTGCAGAAATCACGACGCCTATTCAACAACTACATATAGAAACGGGAATCCGTTTGGTGCGAATTATGTACGAGAGATTGCGTCCAGATTTTATGAGAAGACAGAAGCGCATGACAACCCGCTGATAAGGAATATTACTCGTGTCCGGCAGCTCGAGAATAAGCACCAACTCCCGTACCAGCATTTGGATATTTATCGCGTCCCGATTGAATAAATACCCCGCCCCCTGTAACGCAATCGATTGAAAAAATCAAAGCCTACATGCCCATAATTACCTGAAGAGACGTCAAGAGGACGACCCAGTGCTGTTTTCAGCGTTGGGAAGACAGACGATTACTGCATTCATTGGCTTAATTTGGCTACAATATACAATGTAACATGTTAGAATTGTAAGCGTTTTGTGCGCAGGAAAGTTCTACAAGACTGCATGCAATGTAATTTACAAAAATCAATAAATTAATCGCATCGAGGTGTTTCCATCCATCCATCCATCATTGCCAATCTTGAAAGTCAAGCAGCAATATGCGGTACCGGTTGTTGGTTGGGTCACTATCCGGACAACGCTTCTCAGTGGCTCGGTGTGTTCCGGCACCCTAGCCAAGGGCCTTCAAGGCCTGTAGTGCTGAGGTATTATTATTATTTATCTAGATACGTTCCTTTACCTTGGAAGGTATGTATTTGAATCCTTTACTTTAGTTCGTTCGTAATTGTTGATAATCTTGGCTTTCAAAAACAATTTTGGAATGTCGAACCAGAACATTCCAAAATTGTTCAAAGGTGAATGCATGGATCGTAAAGTATGGAGAATGTTAAACAAAAACTGATTATACTCCACTAAACAGTTGTAATGTAGAAATATCTTTTTCTGTGTTTAAAAATATGCTGCACACTACCTAACAATCTAATAGTATAGTTTTACCACAGATAATTTAGAATAGTTATTTAGTCCGGTAGGTGACTTGCAACAGTATGAGTTAGATATTATAATAATCATAATAAATGCCTTTATTGATAATGGTGAGTTATTTTTATGATTAACATCAAAATCAAAATAATCAAAATAAAAAATAATAATATCAATCACAAGGCGGCACTCAGAAAATACTGCTTTACAGCCAAACCTTGTATAAAATAAAACATTATACATACATACATTCACATGCCTAAACTATATCTGCAATGAACAATGTACAGAAAACCTTAAGAATAAAGAAATATTCATTCACATTAGATGCACCATAAATTCCTATCAGCAGACATAGATAGAATATCTAAACGAGTACTGTTACAAGCACTACCGGACGTGTATCGTATAAAATTTTATTTCAAACTGTCAAACTATAGCTAGAAGTAAATTATTACTACAAATTTATATTAAAAGTTGTAACATACATGACGTTTGGACGGAGGTGTATACATCTAACAAATTACAGCAAATCATCAAAAAACAGTCAAATCATTTATTATAATTTTATTGATATTTACAAACATTTTTTTTTCCTTTTTGAATGTCAATGACAATTATTCATGTGCTCTTTTCCAATTTAGTGCATTAACATTTAAATAAATTTTAGCTGGTATCACTTAACATTAAACCTTTTTTTTTTACTTCTCAAAAGAGGTGGAAGGCAGACATATCATTTCTGGCATTTTGTCTTGCTGTCTTTGCTACATTGTGAAATATTAGCTTTATAACATCTGAGTAAGTATCAAGATTTTTCAATTTGAGAATGTTGCTTATCTAATTTTATTATTTATTTGTGCCTTAAGCAATGTATTTTTCATTGATTGTGTCTTTTTCACAATTTTTACAATGAGCACATGGTGATTGTCAATTTCCATTTTAGGCTGTAAGGCTGTAAGAGCTGTAAGAGTGTAAGAGCTGTAAGGCTGTAAGAGCTGTAAAGGTGCTGTAAGAGCTGTAAGGGCTGTAAAGCTGTAAAAGCTGTAAAGGCTGTAATTTATAAGATCTGTACGATTTATAACTTCATCGAGGCTAGAAATTCCATTCTACGTCAAATCACAGGTTATGTGATCCACAGTGATACGGATGTATCAAAATGTGAATAGCATATCATATTCCATAACACTAGAATAATAATTCCTTAAATCGACACTGTCCGGAGAAGCAAGGATGTGTAAGCTTTGGTCCTCGTCATGTGCTGTCCAGTCTAGTCCCCATCATCGTAATGCATGTTTGTGTGCAACCATCAATCATCGACAACTAGAAACCTTATTTCATTCCACCTAGAGTAATTTACAACTGAAGATTGCTGTGCTCATTATTCCGATCCTACCTGTAAGTGTGAATACACCTGGTTATGGTGCGCTATTTATATTTTTGCTTCATAATGTAACTAATTCCACTTTAAATATATTTATGCCTTCGATTATTTAAATCAACTCAATTTTTTTATTTTCCTTATTTTGACTAATTAACTTGTAAACCGTAACAGCTGTTTATGGTAACTGAAACAAATGTTATTATTATTAGGAATTTAAATTATTGTTTGAACTTTTCAACTTACATATTCATATTTCATATTCTTTTGTTGCATTATATAACTTTTAATAATTATTAGCCTGCAAATTGTATTGCAGCCGTTCATAACCTGACTTTTATGTCATTTCATGTTTAGGCATATGCATTTGTTTACGTTTGTCACGATTCATACCAGCATTTGGAGGTCATTTATCCTATGCTCAATGATCCTAAATTTACATTACTACTGGTTGTCTGTTGTCACTGAATGCAAACATTTCATTTTCATTATATTTACTGTTATAATATTATTTTTATACACTTTTATATATAAACCATTTACTAAATTTTTAATTTACATATTATTGCTAACAGTTGTTGTTTTGTCAATCTCTGCTACCTGACCACCCTGCTGCTGGTCACGCTGGCGCCCTCACTTTATAACATCAACTAACGAACCCCCCCAGCCGCGGATTATGAGCAGCCGGACTCTGCGTGCGTTTTTGTTCTTTTTTTGAACAAGTCGCAAGTACATCTCCTTCATCAAAGGGGTGTACGTCGCAAAGTCAAAAAATGACATTATATTTTGGAAATCACTACGTCTGCTAGCAATTGCTCATAGTATTTTCAGTAACTGTCAGCACAATAATTGGTGTTGATTTGTATTGTTTGTATAACTTTGTATCAATTAAGTAATAATAAATAACTAAAAACGAGAAAGCGAAAAGATTACGAAAATGGAAATTAAAATCAATTTCAAGTAATGAAAGTAGAACTCCAACTAAGTTGTGATTAGAACTTATAAAATAAGTAGAAATAAAAGAATTAAAGGGAACAATATTAATCCAAGCCAAGTAAGTACTTAAATGAAAATCTACAATTAGTACATGATATAATTAATTACATTAATAGCGAAGTATAATGAAACAACCGTAATTCATACTACTGTCTCCCTTTGTAGCTCCTACTTGACTATGCTTATCACGTACTGAGCGATAATATACGCCCCACTCCTCATTTTCCGATGTCGGTAATTCACGACGTATCTAGTGTTTGGGGTTGATTCGGTGTTAGCTGTATACATATATCACAAAATTTATTGAACTTAACACTAAAAAAAGGAGAAATATCTCTCAATTTTAGGAACACTTAAATACCGTTCAACATCTTTAGTAATAGATAAATTCGTACCTCTACAAATTCGCTCTGACATCCTTGAATTTGTTTCTATTTTTTTGTGTGTATTAACTCAAAAAAATCGTTTTCTCAGTGTATCTATGAACGTGGGTTTTATAATATTTAACGTCAGAAGCAAAATCATTACCACAATTTCTGAATATTTATTGACAGATCTTTTTACGCGTTTTATTTTCCAGGTCGGATGGGACAGAATCGCCGATTTTAGAGGAAAGGGACACCGGAAACTCCGACAAACCAAAACAGCTCATCAAATATGGCGAACTCGTGATATTAGGGTGAGTGTGTGTTGTATCTTTCTAAAGTGTATTGTTCAAAAAAGTTATTGTTTGTCGAGATTTGTGTGCCGGTGCATAATATTTCTGAAAAAATCCTTCTGTAAGTTTGTCATCATGAAGTTCATTGATGAACGGCTGTAATAATTCGTTTCGATAGCTTTCAGCAGTGTTTGTCTGATTAAAAAGATATAGGTCCAATAATTCGTCTCCTTGAAACTGCTAGCCAGATGCCTATTTCTTGCGGATGTATAATGAAGTTTCTAGGAATTTGTGAGAGTTTTCTGCCGACCATATTCTCATATTTTGCTTATTTAAATAACCAGAAAGATGGAAGTAAGCCTCATCAGAAAAAAAAACCATTTATCAAGAATGTTGTCATTAATTATGTTCTGTAAAAACCATTGCCAATATTATGATGTTCTCGTGTCGAAATCTATCTGCGTGAGTTCACGAACTAGGTACTTGAATTTTATAGGGAAATAACTTATAATAATAGTGGAAAGTCTTTTTTTTTTAAAACGGTTTGTCACTGACAGCTGTCAAATTTGAAGTACAAATTAAAAGTAGGCCAGTGTCGCCAATTTTATTAAAGAATTCGCTTTAAAAGCAACCTGCTATAATCAGAAAAATATTTGAAAGCATGGTGTACCATACGCTGCTAAGCTATTTAGGGCCCTAAAATATAATTGACGGATAGTCAAATATGGTTAATATCTTACAAAAGTACTCCAAGAAGCCTCTATTATCACCTGAAAAAGCTAGCACCAAAGTTGAGGTTAACATCTTGCGACCTCTCCTTGTGAATCAAAACTCCGCAATTATATTAAGTGCATAGGCTCTATTCCGTTTCGCATCTGCCACGTATAATTTTTCTTATCATTTCAAACCATGGACGAATTCTCCCTAAGAACCCAATTAGATTTTGCCCTCTTGAGATTTATGTATGTAGTACGTCTTCTGTGTTTCTCTCTCGGTAGGGTATAATAAATTAGGGGATACAACATGACAAATTACTTTAATAGATACCGTTATTTGCTTGATAAGGTTTTATTTAAATATGAATCATTGAAAGCAAATTTATACTAATGCATTTGTCCACGTAAATTAAATATATTCTTCATTTTATAGCTTGTCTTGAATAAACTGGGTTCACTATGAATCATAAATTATATAATATAACCTTGAATCAATACTGACATATTCTTTATTACGTGTGAATGCTATCAATAATTTTTTTTTCCTTTAAATAAATATTTAATTTTGAGAAAAGTTTAACAAATAGTTGACGGGAATCTGAAAAAAAAAAACGGGGCCTCTGTTTGAGTCGTGAGGTAAGCTTGAACTATCCTATAGAGAATAGAAAAAGCAAGACTTGCTAATGATTTCGGAATACTTTGAAAAAAAAAAAAAAAAAAATTACGAACTTGAAAAAGCCGTAAGAAAATAATGAATGAAGTGAATGGATTTGGTCAAAAAATAAATAGTGACAAATTAGGAGTTGTGATATGGTGGTATGGCTCAAGAGGATGTGAAATATAAATGAAAAAACAAAAAAATAAAGTGTATTTTTTATCATTACGCAAATACAAAACAGTTGATTGCCAGTAGCAGTGACAAGGAAATGCGTCAAAGTTTATCTCTCCGATTTTGCAGATATTTTGTAGGAATGCAGAACATTGAAAAATATTTGACAAGTATTTTTTAGCGTCCCTTTTTTGGTTCTAGGGGGGTGTGATGGGACTCAAAGTTTCCCCAAAAAACACGTTTTCAGAAACCAGAAGAGATATCGAGATTAGGTTACGATCAAATCGTATCTAGATATACGCGAATACAATAGTAAGAAGAAGAAAAAAAAATACAAAAATTTAATTGAGATAAAGATTATTTCTACGGAAAAAAAGAAGAAAAGGGCATAGTTAACTACATACTAGTTATAATTCCTGATATAATTTTAAAAAAATCATTATGTATATCACACAAATGAGCGATATCGTTAAAGTTCGTGCACATTGTTAATATCGGAGATTTAACCAAAACATTTGTTCTGTGCAGATCACAATAAAACTTACACTGGTGACGATTTTCTATTCTAGGCACATTTAAATTTATTTTACCTAACAACCATGAACAGTCTACGTCGTTATTTAACAAGTTCCACAAAAATTTCACATTTAGCATAATACGCCTTCTACGTAATGATACCAAATTAAGTCTAGTAAGTATATCGCCATAATCCGTCCCTCTCACTGGATATACACCATCAAGCTTAAAGATTAAATATTTCCCAAAACGTCTTGAACTGATTCAATGTTGTTAATGTGGATCTGGTAAATGGGATACCAGACTAATGATGCATACTCCAGTTTTGAGCGGACATAAGCAAAGTACAGTAATAATAAACAGTTGTAATTAAAATCGACCTGATTAAGTCTACGTGTATATGATACTACTTTACATTTACTAATGTTCAGACACAAATGGTTACGATCACACCAATCACATATTGCTTGTAGATCACTTTGTAAATCGCCGCAGTCCGTTTCCACATTGACATCGCGATATATTTTTAGATCGTACGCAAAAATCAAATGATGATTTTTTAATGATGTCACTGATATCATTTAGAAACAAGAGAAACAATACCGGGCCAAGATTAGATCCCTGCGGTAATCCTGAAGATGGTTGATATATCTCCGAACAGACTTCAAGATATTCGACATAATGCCTTCTCTCCATTAAGTAAGAACCAAGTAGCGAAATAAGTTGTTGCGAAAAACCAATGTGCTGTAATTTCCACAATAAGACGTAATGATCAACTTGGTCAAAAGCTTTTTGAAAATCCGTATATATGACATCTACTTGACCCTGTTTGTCAAGGCGTTCGGAAACATATTGTGTAAAGCACGCTAAGTTCGTCACAGTCGACGCTTAATCATAAATCCTGCTGGTTAGGTGAAATCAATGGCCGGACTGCAGAGTAAATGTGATCAGTTAATATCGATTCTAATATCTTTGCAAAGCTACACAGAATTGTGATCGACCTGTAGTTACATACATATCCCGGATTTCCATCTTTCAATATCGGACATACTTTTGCGGTTTTCCATACTTTAGGAAATTCAGCAGTTTTTAGGATCAAGTTGAAGATATACGATAAGGGCTTTGCAAATACTGCTGCACAATCGCGTACAATGAAGCTAGGGACAAGGTCTGCACCACACAAGAAAGTATCTTTACTCTTTTAAAGGTAAGGTAAGAATATTGAATATGGTTGTCGCAAATTTTGTTCGCTCTCTATATTGGAAACACAGGAGTATTTCAAAAATCATCATAGGACAAAATATTCTTAGAATAAGTCAATTTTTGCCGCATGTTTACCTAACACCCTGTATATTAAACTCGTTAACACAAAATAAACGCCAGACGCTTTATCACTACTTTTATGTTATTAGTTGCGGTGTAAAATGAAACTGGGCTTTAAAAAAATTAATATCTGGCTATCTATGGCTAATTATTTACAAAAGTACTCCGAGGGGCCTTGACTATCTACTGACAAAAGCGGAACCAAAACTGAACTTAACATTTTGGGCGGTTCTGCTTGTGATTGACAGAGAAGACGCTAAAGATTACGTCATTCAGAATTGGATCGAATTATTTCTCATTCGGAATTCGAAATAACCACACCGCTGCGCCATAGGGGTTGCATGGAAGATGAGAGTTATTTTCGTGTCGATCGAAGCTCCCCTTCAAGTCGTAAAAGTGCCAATAACAATTACCCGTTGCCTGCCTATAGACTTGCAGTGGAAGCCCCATCGAGTCCCGTGATACCGAACACAGTCACGCGTATTTGTGTGAGTCGCGGGTTGATCACTAATTCCGCCAACGATTTTCTACTGCCCACGCGCATATAGTAACGTATATCGCGGGGTAAACATCTCCGTCTAGGCAATTTCATTCGAGAAATGACTTGTTTTCGAGCTGTCTGTTCGTGTCAATTTCCATGTTCCATTTTAGGGATGACGTAACACTCGGTATATTTCTCTCTACCAGCGTGCAGTACGCTGGCGAATCTCTAAAGTCAATTTCACACAGCGAGAACGTTCCATTAAAGAGTAATATAGAAGATAAAAGTTTTATGTGCGAATTATCCAATTCGTTCAGAATTGAAAAATGTAACTTAATGAAGCTTTCCTAGATGGCAATCTGATGTGGGTAAATCCTACGCGCAATTGTGAACTTAATATTTCTCTCACTGCGTTCTCAAATAGGGACAATCTACTCTGTTTTTTTTTTGCTTATGTAGCTTTCAAAAAAAATACATAGGGTGATTCTCAATATATGCGACAAACTTTAAGGGCTGATTCCTGGGGTTATTTTGATCATAAAAGTTCATATAAGAACATAGGTCCAAAATCGCTTAGTTCTAAAGTTGTACAATATTTAATAGTAAGTTAACATAATTAATAGTTTTTATTATATATATTATACAAATAATTAGTAAAAACGAAATTAACTTTATACATACTATGGAAAATGACCGCCCCAACTGCAATACCAGCATCTATTTCTCCGTCGTATTGACTGGCGAGTCCGTTTCTAAAATACCAGGGGTATTTCGAATTGTTTGAAAAGCTGCGATAATACGGATTTCTCACAGTTCATCGACATTTTCAATGGGAGTCGTAATATTAACTAATGATTTAAGATGACCCCACAGAAAAAAGTCCAAAGAATTTAAGTCTCGGAAGACCGAGGGAGGCACGGTGTTGTGACTTCCCCGTCCTATGCACCGATCTGGAGTATGTATTGTCCAAAAACTCGCGAGCAAGCTAAATTAAAATGCGCTGGAGCACCATCTTGCATATAATACATATTTGTAATCTTAATTGCAAACGGACAATTCTTCCAGCAGTGGGCGGTAAGCTGCCTCTTCAAAGAAAATTGCAGTATATTCTCGCCATTTAACCGCATCGGTAAAAAAATGTGGGCCTAATCGAGTGATCTCCAACAATTCCGGCCCACACATTGACAGAGAATTTGATGTTGATGACGGGCATTCACTAGTTCGTGCGGATATTCGTCGGCCCATATGTGATTATTATGAAATTAATAATCGCGTTTTCTAGAGAAAGTAGCCTCGTCGGTGAAGAATATTGGAGCCAAATAGTCAGGATTTTGTGCGATTTTTGTGTTGCATCTCAATTGACAAAAAAGCCACTCTTTGAGGAAATATCTGCCGGCAAAAGTGCCTGCACCCCGTTTGAATTGTGATATGGATACAACAGTTGATTCTTTCAATATTCTCCAAACTGTGGCCTGACTAATGTTTTAAGCAAACGCAATTTTTCTGGTGCTTGTAGTAGGATGTTCTCAATTTCATTTATGACCATTTCTTCAGGTTGTGGAGTTCTCACTGTAGATGAAGTGCCGTTATCAGTCGTCCGTTTTTTTAAAATTTCCCGTTTCACTAAGACGTTGGTGAAGACGGGCAAATATTGAATGATGCGGCATGATACGGTTCGGTATCGTTCTTCATAAAGACTATCTAGCAGCACGCGAATTACCATTGGCAAGACCGTAAACGAAATGCAATATCACATCATCACAGCATTCGTGGTAATTTTTCATTTAGAAAACAGAAACTGGCAATAAACTGAATGAATACTCTGACAACTATTGACAAATATCGAAATGACAAAATAAACAATTGCCTCTCAATACATAGTTTTTTGAAGAACCACTGTGATATTATATCGTATTTAGTCATAGTTCATAATTTATTATTAAACATTCAATAACTTTAAAACCAAACCGTTTTGTGACATATACTCATATGAACTTTTATGATCAAAATAACCTCAGGAATCAGCTCTTAAATTTTGTCGCATATATGAGAATCACCCTGTTATAAGTAATAGTGATGTATAAAACTGTTTCTTTACGTTAGCAGCTACAATCTGCTTCTGTGCGTAATATATTGTTACGTTTTTCTCGTCTTTAAAACGTTGTCGGGGTTTAGAAAACACAACAGGCGATATATTTAAATTCACTTATTCTATAACACAATTACGGTAATTAATCTATTAAAAATGGATTATTTAATGCTTATTAACTATATCACTTAACCACTAATGTCTTTATTTATGTAAACGATATTTATATTACATGTACTAATTCAATCGCGACCGCACTATCGAACTCGTATCGACTGACTGCCTCCTGGCCAACCCGACGCGTTATTTATAGCTGGCGCGAACTTCCAGATTGTTCGGGGGCTTTCTAGAACGTCCTCGAAGATTCTGGAGAATATTCTCGAATCTTCGACCCGGTGCTGCCCTCTGTTATTCGTCGTAGGTAGTTCTTCTTCCGCTATGCTAGCGCCATCTAGGGACGCCTATCGGAACCGCCAGTTGAAAAGTTGGCGCTCGTTACAATATTTCTACATCCAAACGCGCATGGCTCGAAAATTACGCATATAGGTATTTAACGCTTGGTATAATTTTACACTGGCCTTCAACAGAATCTCATTAGAATAAATAAATATGAAAAAATCATAATTTTGTGACACCTTGTATAATTTTGTAAATCATGTCTATATACAGTACTCGATGTCAAATAGAGTGATTATAACCGATTTCTAAAATCCGGTCAAATAAGCGCAACATATGTCATTGTTGCTTATTTTAACACCCTGTGTATAAATAGCTCTACCAGCCGAATGAGCTGCATAAACGGTGCATGTCGTAAACCATTAAATTTTGCTTTTATTTCGTTAATTGACGTTCCAGGCCGTATTTTATTCAATTCGGTTTGAATTTCTGCAAGGGCTGCGTTTCTTGCATATTTGTTTCTGTATAACGTTGATTTCACTACATACAAACACGGATGGCTGTAATATTGATCAATAAGTAATTCTATTTGATCCTGAGACCAATAACATCTTTGAGTGTACACAGTTGCTACGTTGCCTAACAAGTTTAATCTTACAAATCGCATTCAAAAAACACTACGCTTATAAACATTAACTCTGAAAAAGTTATAGCAGGTTGTGTTATATGATGTGAGATTATTTAAGTTGCTCCAGCATTGGGTGGCTAATTTCATGGTGAATATATGTACAAGAAATTAGAACATGTTCTAATATTTCGTATATAATTTAATACAGGAAAACTTGCATACAATTTATAGTACGCCACTGTATAATAAGTACTTGCACAATAATTCATACGAAATTCGCTACAAGAAAATATATGGTGTCAAACGGGCCTTAAGAACAATTTTGCGAAATGACAATTCATTTAACCCTTCGTTAGTGTGGTGGGGTATGCCATACCCCAGTATGTAGGCAAACAAGGTATGGCATACCCCACCACACTAACGAAGGGTTATGAATGTTCTACCTCTTCGCTGCGCGCGCAGTTAAACCACTTTCATACACCTCTCGCCGACTCTTCGGTTATTTTATATTTTTACGCGTTCGTGCAACGGAAAATTCCACTTACACTTAACCACGTCAGATCACGTTTAATATTTGTTTGGTCGCACGCTTCTTTAAAATAAGCCTAGGAATGACATCTATATTACGCCGAATATTCCGTCCCGCCATCTTTCCATCAGTTTAATTAATATGTTTGCCTACTTGCCTCCAGATGCCCCTACTTGCATAAATTTTGTCTCTCGCTTATAGATAGATAGATAGATAGATAGATTTATTCGCCGAAAAATCACCAACATGTGACATAGGCGTCGTCAAATATTTAATGTCTACTTAATCAGAATGTTAATAAAAAAGTAAAAAAGTAAATATAAACACATACAGTAATAAAAAACAACGCACAATATAACAAATTTAACAAACAGTAAAGAGAAAAAAAAAAAAAATGATATGGCGACGCAAAGGCGCAAGCGAAGCAAATTCCCACAACTACTTATCAATATCTAGATATTATTCAAGTAGGTTTCAAATTCATCCAGATCATAAAAACATCTCTCAATTAACATAAATTTTAATTTTCGTTTAAATTCATTTAAGGTCAAATTTCTAATTTCAGGTTTTAACTTGTTGTACAATATGAACCTGCAAACATTGGCGATTTTCTATAGAAAGAGTGGCAATATCTGTTTAAAACAATATTATTCCTATGTCGGGTGCAGTGCCCATGGACGTTAGCAAAAGTCGATAACTTTCCAATATTGATATGCAAGTGAATCAAAAGTTTATAGATATAGATAGAAGTTACGGTCAAAATCCTATGTGTTCTAAAAGTTGTTCTGCACGAACTATTAAAAGGTAAATCAAATAGCAGTCGTAAGATTCGTTTTTGCATCAACAAACAACGACTTATTGTACCCGCCTGGCCCCAAACAATAATCCCATAAGTCAAAGCAGAATACACGAATGCGTAATAAATATCAATTAATGACTTAATATCCAAGACAGATTTGAGTGAACTAATGACGTAATAGGCTTTTTGAAGCCTAACACATATGCTCTCTATTTGATCGTCCCACGCTAAATTACTATCCAAAATAATACCTAAAAATTTACAAGTTGACGAGGATATTATTTTTTCGTCATTAAAAGAAAAATTAAATTCAGAGGAACATCTATACTTATTAAAAAATTCAACAAAGACCGTTTTTCCATGATTTATCATTAATTTATTAGCAGAACACCATCTCTCAAATTCACTCAAAACTGTATCAACTTTTTCAAAATATCAAACTTGTTGTCACTACTCACGACAATGCAAGCATCGTCGGCATACAAAAAAATTTTCCCTTCAGAAATATAATGTGGGAGATCATTAATAAATAAAAAAAAAATCAAAGGTCCCATTACGCTACCTTGCGGTGTACCTACATTGACCGGGTATGGTTCAGACTTTACATTGTTATGCTTTACGATTATCTCTCTATCGCTCAAAAAAGAGACCACAAATTGATTTAAAATGCCACGAATACCTAATTTGTTCAACTTTTCGGACACATATGAGCATCTAACTGTGTCAAAAGCTTTTGTTAGATCAAATAAAATACAAACTACAAATCTACCGACATCCATTTGGTCATAAATATGTTGAATGCAGTCACCTATAGCAGTTTCCGTCGAATGCCCAGGCCTATAACCATACTGACTATCAGAAATTAAGTGATATTTGTCAAGATAAGAATATATTCTGTTAGAGATTATTTTCTCAAAAATTTTAGAAAATACACTTAGAAGTGAAATTGGGCGATAATTTTCAATATTTGTGGGATCACCTTTTTTATGTAATAAAGAGACCGCTGCTGATTTAAGAGCAGTTGGAAATTTACCTTGCATTACAGATTCATTGATAGCACACGCAAGAAATTCAGATAATTCAGTACTACATTCTTTAATCAAAGTTATAGGTATCTCATCAAGACCTGTAGATTTTTTATTAGTTAAATTGTGAATAACTCCAAATACTTCATGACAAGTCGTAGGAACATAAAACATTGAATGATCAACCGCTGCACTAGTAGTGCAATCAGTGGAACTAAGAGCACCAAATTTACTCAAAATTCGGTTTTCAATATCTGTAGATAAGTAATTACCAAATATATTAACAATTTCATTCAAATCTGACGTAATACTGCCATTGCAATTAATCACCATTTCGTCCCGACGCTGCATTTTACCCTGAACGGTTTTAACAATACCCCAAACTGTTTTTTGTTTATTAGTGGAGCGCGCCACTGCTCGACTAAAATAAGATAACTTTTCTCTTTTTATATTATTTCGCACCTCCCTAACAAGACACCTATACTTAATCTGAATGTCACTGCCACTTACCCTTTTATATCTTTTAACGTTTTCTTGTCCAGGCGATCGCCCCCCTTAAACTTGTTCCGTTAATTGAAGTTTGACAAAACGTTCATTTTCTGATAGAAACATCACTTTTATTTAGATATATTTCGATCTGAAATAATAGATACATTATTCGGTGACAATTCGCTTCGAATTTTGAGAATATTTTATGTATGTTCTGGCATAATAATTAGAGTCTTGTATTATTATTATTTTTTTTTATAGGTACAATGGCTTCTTGCCGCAGGGTGACCGCGGCAGGAAGAGAAGCAAATTCGTCCTGTACAAGAGGCAAGACGCGAACGGCGTGAAAAGATCCAGACATTACGAAGTGAAAACTCCCCACTCATCCCAGGCGATCTTGGACGCCAAACAACATTCGATATCTTACACGTTATCTCGAAACCACGCCGTTATAGTGGAATATACGCCAGATGAGAATACCGACATGTTCCAAGTGAGTTTTATAGTCCTCTAATGCGAAATGCGACAACAAACAAAAGTTTAGCATAGTTAAATTCACAAATTTTCATTAGGTACGAAAGCAGACGGTTTTTCTCAGAAGATATACTATGAGATTCAAAATGATTGTCGTAAGAAAAACACTGTTTTCCGGAAAAATTTATCTATACTTATTACCAATTTAATGAGCGAAGTTAGCTACATACAAATTTCATACATTAAATGAATTTTCTTGACATTTAGCGACATTGGCGTGCGTGTTGTAGTATCTTTCGATTATATATCTTATAATTTTTTTCAAATCGTTTATATTTACATCTAATATCACCAACAATAGTATTTCTGAATACTGTAAGAAAATAAGGGAATTTATCTGTGGTAATAGCTCAACAAACAGGTAAAAAAATCAATATTAACATTAAGTGAAATAGTTTATTACATTTTATAATTTTATAGGCTTAACATACACTTCAGCGCAACGAGCTGTCAAAAGAAAGTTACATTTTCATCCCTATAAAGTTTCTATGGTATAGGAATTATTACCATTAAATCACGATAGGCGATTGGAATATTGTCATTGGTTTAATAACAATTCAAGGGACGATGACTTGCTAAACAAATCATTTTTCTCGGATGAAGCCTGGTTTTATCTAACAGGCTATATCAATTCACAAAACTATCGTATCTGGTCTGCAGGAAATCCACACGAATTTCGAGAAACGCAATTGCATCCCGTAAAAGTTGGAGTTTGGTTAGCTATGTCCAGGCAACGAATAATAGGACCAATTTTCTTCGAGGAAACTGTAACAGCCCAACGTTATCAACAGATGTTAGAATTGTTTATTGCAGAGTTACAAGAAAATGAGCTTGAAGCAGGTTATTTTCAGCACGATAATGCTCCAGCATATACTGCTCGACAAACCTGCCAATATCTTCAACAGTTTTTTTGCTGACAGGTTCGTTAGAGCACAAAGATGGCCACCAAGATCGCCTGATCTAACCCATTAGATTACTTCATGTTCGGCTATCTAAAAAATGGGATCTATAGAAACCACATGCATACCATAGAAGAACTGAGAGATGCAGTTTTGTCACTTAATAATTATACTAATTGTATGTTATAATTTAAAGTAATAAATAAATTTAGTTAAACACCAGTTAGTACTGAATTGTAAAATCATAATTTAGTAAAGTTAAATTAATTACATTTCATTTTTACAAGCAGAAACACCAATCCATAGTCGTTTATATAATGCGAGTTCAAATATAGGTTACGTTTTCCTTATTTATGACAGATCCGTTTACTTTCTTATGTTCCAACACTGACTTAGTTCAAACCTTCATTACAAACACGCGGCATATACCTGCACCCTTACTTACTATCTATAGGAGCGGAATTGACAATCATTTTGAATCTCATAGTATGTATATGTTACGCAACGACGTGTTTTATTATTTATTTTTCTATCTAGATCGGTCGGTCTTCGGAACCTCCCATAGATTTCGTAGTGATGGACACGATACCGGGCGAAAAGACCGGCGACAACAAAGTGATGCAGAGCACGATATCGAGGTTCGCGTGTCGGATCCTGGCCGATAGGAACAATCCGAAAATAGCCAGGATATACGCCGCGGGTTTCGACACTTCACGAAATATATTCCTAGGGGTGAGTGCTGCGCGCTTTTATTTTTCTACGTTTGGTGGGGTCGCACGTTTTCCCTATTGCGTTCAGAGGAGGGTTTAAAATTAGAAATAACTGTTTTGGAATTAGAATTTTAGTCGTGAAAAGGTTACCAACTCTTCCCGCGCGTATTAATTAGAAAAAAAAAATTGGAAATTTAATTGAAGGGGTATAATTTTATGTTTAACTTCAACTTCAGAGTGGTAACAAACTACAAAACCAAATCTAGACAAAAATTGAAAGAATAGGAACCAATACCTAAAAAACAATAAAAGCACATAAATATACAGAGTGATTCTCAATATATGCGACAAACTTTAAGAGCTGATTCCTGAGGTTATTTTGATCATAAAAGTTCATATGAGTATATGTCCAAAACGGTTTGGTTTTAATGTTATTGAATGTTTAATAATAAATAATGAACTATGACTAACACGATATAATATCAGAGTTGGTTCTTCAAAAACTATTGTGTTGAGAGGGAATTGTTTATTTGTCAATAGTTGTCAGAGTATTCATTCAGTTTATTGCCAGTTTCTGTTTTCTAAAATGAATTACACGAATGTTTAGATGTGTGATATGCATTTCGTTTACGATCTTGCCAATGGAAATTCGCGTGCTGCTACTAGACGTCTTTATGAAGAACGATACCCGAACCGTATCATCCCGCATCATTCAATATTTGCCCGTCTTCACCAACGTCTTAGTGAAACGGGAAATTTTTAAAAAAACGAACGACTGATAACGGGCACCTATCTACAGTGAGAATTCTACAAGTTGAAGAAATGGTACTAAATAAAAATTGAGGAACATCCTACTACAAGTACCAGAAAAATTGCGTTTGCTTTAAACATTAGTCAGGCCACAGTTTGGAGAATATTGAAAGATCAACTGTTGTATTCATATCACATTCAACGGGTGCAGGCACTTTTGCCGGCAGATTTTCCGCAAAGAGTGGCTTTTTGTCAATGGATGCAACACAAAATCCTGACTATTTGGCTCAAATATTCTTCACCGACGAGGCTATTTTCTCTAGAAACGCGATTATTAATTTTCATAATAATCACATATGGGCCGAAGAAAATCCGCACGAACTAGTGAATGCCCGTCATCAACATCAATTCTCTGTCAATGTCTGGGCCGGAATTGTTGGAGATCACTTGATAGGTCCATATTTTTTACCGATGTAGTTAAATGGCGAGGTATACCGCAATTTTCTTAAAGAGGAGCTACCACTACTGCTGGAAGAAGTTCCGTTGTAATTAAGATTACAAATGTATTTTATACATGACGGTGCTCCAGCGCATTTTAGTTTGGTTGCTCGCGAGTTTTTGGACAATACGTATCCAGATCGGTGGATAGGAGGGGGAGGTCCACAACCGTGGCCTCCTCGGTCTCCAGACTTAAATTCTTTAGACTTCTTTCTCTGGGGGTCACCTTAAATCATTAGTTTATACGACTCGCATTGAAAATGTCGATGAACTGAGAAATCGTATTATCGCAGCTTTTCAAACAATTCGAAATACCCCTGGTATTTTAGAACGGACTCGCCAGTCAATACGACGGAGGATAGAAGCTTGTATTCAGTTGGGGGCGGTCATTTTCAACAGTTAGTATAAGTTAATTTTGTTTTACTAATTATTTTGTTAATTTATAATAAAAACATTAATTATGTTAACTTATTTTTAAACATTGTACAACTTTAGAACTAAGCGATTTTGAACATATATTCTTATGAACTTTTATGATCAAAATAATCCCAGGAATCAGTGCTTAAAGTTTGTCGCATATATTGAGAACCACCCTGTATAAACAAAAATTAAAAGCCTAAAACCCGTTATTGTCTAGAACAACATCGTTCGTATAGATTTAGATATATTCTAGAAAGTTATGTTGTTTGTAAATTTAACCGACGGCGTCATCTATTGATTCATGCCTTTTTAAAAGCCCCTCTTAAATTTGATTACTGTTTAAATAATTTTCCTAATGTGCAACATTTTTGTTCCAAAAAAAAACACATAATTTTCATCTTAATACCGCTGGTTCTTGTGAATCTTGCTTAATGGTATATGGCACGCACTCATTTTATGTACAGTACCGGCCATTGAAGTTAGGACAGCTAGTAAATTACTGCTAACTAAATACAAACGACAGGAATTTGAAAAAAAACTTCATTTCGTAGATAAACAAATATACGCACAAAACAAACTGAACAATTATATTTTTAAATTTATTTTAAACAATAAGGACAAAACTATTTGATACAACGCCCATTTCTAAAAAAAAATATTCGTCAAAATTGATCCGGGTTATCTGCAGATCCGGGTTCACTGGGTCTGATTTAACGAGGTTCCACTGTATATTGTTGTAAAATTATTAATATTTGACGCCTACCTAATAAGTGTTGTATTAAATTCATATATAATAGACAAAATAGATTGTACTTTGTGTAATAGGTTTTTAAAAGTAACATTGTGCGAATTATAATAAATAAAGAATTAAATAAAAAGGAGATTTATAGTAGAAAAACTATTAATTACATAAATATATAAGATATTTTTTTTTTGCTTTTCTTGTAATACCTTATAAAGTAATTCCTTTCCCAATTCTAGTGATTTTCTGGTGGAATTATAATCCTGATCTAGTGGAATATATCTTCTGTTAATTGGCACACTGGTTGGAGTGCCTATTCACCACTTTACTCTCAGACTTTGTAGCAGTATTATTATTATACTGATTTTCACCTTACAATTATATGTCCTGTACGATTTATTTTATATTGTAGATAGATAGAGCTATCTACTACATTGCAAGTTTTACAATTTGAATATTTCATACAGTGACCGGCATAAATATTGCAACATATGGGAATATTTTTTATTATTAAAATATACTAAAACTTTTTTGGGCATATCTGGAAACTTCAAAATTTATTTTGATACACGTCACGTGACCATTAGTATGGCGGTAAATTTAAAAAATATGCCGTAAATCTGCAAAAAGTGAGGTTAGATGACATGATATCCAAAAAAGTTATTTGAAAAAGTTGCTTAGAATTCAATTCTGAAGCCGCATGCAAATTTTTGTAAACATATTTAAAAAAAAATAAAAATTACAATTTTTCCAAATATTGTTTCATCGAATTACATATTTCTATTTTTTTTTTTCACTTTTAGCAGCTCAACTGCAGTACTATTTGCAAATTTGGTCGATACTCAAACAGTTTTGTCAATTTTTGCATAATTAACATAGCGATAACTGAAAAGTACGTTTTCAGTGTGACAATTGTTGTTGCAAAGGACTATATCTACTAGTAATAAATAAAATGTTACAAACATTAACTAGATTATTGAACATACCGCTTTCGTAAGATAATTTAAAAAAAAAGAATTAGAATATATATATATAATATAGCAGAAATTAATGGTTACAAGAAAAGTGTGATAGATAAAATTAAAAAATATGTTAGAAAATAAGAGGTTATTAAGAAATATAACTACACTTATTCCAGAGAAAATAGTGGAGAAAAAGTTTTGCAGATTTAACTTTAATAAATTATGGGTTAACCAGATATTAAAATTGTGTAAAAAAATCAAAATTAGTCCGGTTTTTCAAAATTCTAATACTTTAAGAAATAAATTAAAATTTAATATTGAAATTATTGATTTAAAAAAAAAATGTTCTGGGATTTATAAGATCAAATGCGGTGTTTGTAATAAAGTATATATAGGTCAAACAAAGAGGAATGCAGAGATTAGATTTAAAGAGCCAATATATGATATTAAGAATCACAATGCCGATAAATCCGCTTTGGCGTATCATTTTGTTAAAACAGGACATACTTTTTCAATTGATGATTTAGAGTTAATCAAGTCTTTAAATTGTAATAAACAATTTGTGAGACTGAAGTTTATTGGTATTTCCTGTTAGTTATCAGTATATCTCACGGTGCTCGATTTACCTTCTATTTAATTGAGTAAATGTCATTTTGGGGAGTTTGTTTATTCACTTGTCAAAAGCGTTTGACAGTTAAATAACCTAACGCTTTGTTTACGTTTTGACGAACAGAAAATTTGCAACACTGTCGTGACGTCATAGCAAACTGACTCACGTAGTACCTCGTCTGTTATAGTAAATGAACTATATCTCAACCTGTATATAAATATGTTTCTGATATATTTTTCAGGAGAAAGCATCCAAATGGCGGGAAAACGGTTACGAAATCGACGGTTTGACGACAAACGGAGTCCTAATAATGCATCCCAAAGGCAGTTTCTGCGGCGGCGAAGCCAAGTGCAACTACTGGTTGGAGACGTCAGTAGGTGGCGGTGTGCACGCGCTTAGGGAGTCCCGATCGGCCCAACGGAAAGGGCAGGTGGTAAGTATTTTTGTGCCAGACAGAGTAATTTTCCGCTGAAACGTCATCGCGCCAACAGGAAGAGGGTATAAGCAGCAGACTTCCGGCAAGACACCGTTATGACGTTTCAAGTTTATTATGCGTGTATATTTCGAGCACAGTGGTTACCGTTAAAATAACGTACGCCGAATTGCAGTATAAAAAAGAGAATTGACGCGCATCATCACGTGGTTTTTTTTTTTTTTTTTTTTTAATGTTCGTTCTCTCTCTCTCCCTCTTCGTCGGCTATTTTTGGGAACGGGTGATTCAAAGTCGTTAACTGCTTATTTGTCTAATAGCGTGGGTAATTAAAATCGATATTCAGATCGCGCAAACTTTTATTGTTATGGCGTAATTGTTTTTTGCCCTTTCTTATGATTTCGAGTCCGTTTATATTTTATGTAAATCGTGTGCTACTTGCAATGCAATCATAATTTTCGTACAGTCATTAATAGGTCAACGTATCTATGCTCATAAAATAATTGCAATTGCTAACAAGCGTTAACTTGGGACCAAATAAAAATGTTATTAAGTTCCATAGATTTTAATAAATCTTTGTTGCTGGATATTTTTCCTAAAAGTGTCGTTTTTTCGAAGGAAAAAGTATCTTTTCGGTTGTATTTTACATTTTTGTCCTTTTTTTTTTTAACCCGGTGTAAATTATGTAATACCAAATACAATACGGGTATATCATATATAGGGGTAAAGAATAGTTCCGCTGGCGTACTATAGATGTCCCAGCTAGGCTGATTTTAGAAAAGTGTACGACCAAACAAATATTAAACGTGATCTGACGTGATTAAACGTAAGTGGGATTTTCCGTTGCACAAACGCGTAAAAATATAAGATAATCGAAGAGTCGGTGCGAGACGAATGAAAGTGGTTTAACTGCGCGCGCAGCGAATAGGTAGAGCATTTATAAATGAATTGTCATTTCGCAAAATTATTATGAAATTAATATTAAAGGAATCAAAACAAGTAACAGTTTAGTAAATAAAACAAAAACCAAAACACATATATTGGCTCAATGGATTAATATTCGTTTTATAATGAAATTAAAACATATTTTTATGTTAAAGCGAAGCTATACATACGGAATATTTGCTTTTATTTATTTCCTCAAATAATGCCTATTAACTTTTTCATAGCACATATTATATCTTATTTACCACTGTTGATTTATTTGCGGTGATAAAATATTTTTGTTTTTAGTGGACTAGTGGATATTTAAAATTATTTCTTGATATATAAATTTAGGCTTTTTTTTGCTAATTCTTGTCAATATATCTGCAGTTAACAGCGAAAGAATATTATCGTACTAAAAACTGAAATAAAAATATCAGATAACATTAAAAAAGTGTATAAAATCTATAAATTTTTCTTTTTTTTTTAAATTCACTCTCAGAAATACCATGATGTTTGAAAAACATAAGCTCATATTTGTTTCCAAAATTATTGTTTACTGTTTTCATAGGATAGTCGATGGCGTATCGAACAAGAATTTTTTTTTATCATTTTGCTTAAAATGTAACTTAAAACATTACAGTACAAGTTTCAATCGCAGCCCAGTAAACAAAATTCAAATCTTCCGCAATTATATTCAGTAATTTCAACTTAAAGGTATTCAAATAACCATTAATGTAATACAAAATCGTTGGCAACTTCATGCTTTAATGTTGCAGTTATTGAAAATAACTGCGCGAAATTTGAATTTGGTTTACGGGAGGGGTCTTTACAAAAAAAAAAAATATGCAACGTTATTATTATATGGTTGCACTTTTAAGGTATTTTCCTCAATTTTGTTTTTTTCAAAGTGTACAAATACAAGTACGTTAGCATCAGACATAAGCTTTTGTTGATCTTGAACTTTTTCTGTTTCGTTGTTTGTGGAATCAATATAGAAAATATAATTGTTGGACATTATATTATTGTACATATTTTATAATGGTTAGAACTGTCAAACTATATATTTGTAACAAAAAAATGATAAAAAATAGAATAAAAGGAGAGAATTAGCAGAAATTTTCCGCATTTATTTCTAGGAAAGATTTTCATTTTCTTTTCGTTCGCTGCTTATAGGAAATCTCAGATTGCATTTGGAAATGAGACATAATACTAGAAAATTTTATAGGTATGCACCCAAGTGCAAATGCAGACTTTTTATAATAAATTATAGAATTGGAATTTTTATAAATCATCAATAAAAATCATCGATTATAGTGTATCTCTGTTCAGTACGTTAATTAAATAGCGATAAAGTATAATAGATAGATTCATAAAGAACAACTCTCCAAACATACATTAATTCTGTAAAATAACTTGGATAAATATAAACCGCAGAACTAACACCTAGCATCCGATCCTCAGACCATCCACTTATTTTATATGCTGGTCAAGATTGTATTGTAATAGAAAATCGTTGGTAATTCAGACTTGAATGTTTTAAGTTACTAAAAATTATGGTGGGAAATTTGAATTTTGCCAATAGAAATAGATTTCTGAATTACCCACAGCTGTAATATTCAAGTGCTTCCATATCAAGTACATAGTTCGCTTGGTCCACTGCTTATTTTCGTACGTCTCTTGCCCCGCCGCTTTTTAACTGCCACCGCGAAGAAGCTACAGTGGCGCCGCTCTATAGTACGCCAGCGGAACTATACGTCTTTAACCATATGTATACTACTATTATATTTCCTAATACGTATGTGAAATGAGTTTTAGAAAGTAAAGTCATTGTTTACTTTAAAAGTCTTGCTTGATCTAAAACCTGCAGTGCAATAATAATATCATAAACTGGTACTTTTAAATTATGAATAATAATAAGTTTTTTTTTTTTTTTACAGATGGAAGGAGAATCTAATATACTCCAAGACGGTACCTTAATTGATTTATGCGGTGCCACGTTGTTATGGAGGTCAGCGGAGGGATTAGCTAAATCTCCGGTAAGTATTCAAATTTACAAAAAGAAAACGAATGTCTAAAGTTAAAAAAAATGATGGTACACCTTATCGTGCCCTGCGCTGTGCGCCAAAATGCAATAGCTCATTAATTTACTTAGGAATATTATATTTTTTTGTTGGGCGCCGTAAGATTGGTTTATGTATAATATCTATTAATTAATTGAAATCAGTAAAAAAAAAAAGAAACTAGCATGAGAATATTTTATCGATCAAAATAACCGCTCTCAAGTCGTGCGTTGTGCAAATGTATAAATTGTTATTTACTCAAGTTTTGAGTAAATAACAATTTATACATTTGTGTGGACTAACAACATTCAAATAAGATAGTGAGAATAAGAATGAATTGTTATTTACTCAAAACTTTAATTTTAATAAATGTAATGTGTAAATTTGATCTGATAATGTTTTTATAAAAAAAACGAAAACATGTTAAATGAAATATTGTTATACGAACTTTAAGCATTCTTATAACTTTTTTTCTTGTTTAAATAAAAACGCTTCATCACACTGGTTTTACAAATTATATTAACTTACTTTTTTATACAATCACGCTTATATGTCAAAATAATAATAATAATAAACAAAAACAAAACTCTAGCATTAAAAGATAAACCGCCTCTTTAAACCATCCACTTTGAAGGCGAGAAGGGGGTTGCCTACATGCAGGCAGTCAGTACGGATGCACATGCCCAAAAGCAGTAACAAATATTATTAACGAAATTAGATTTGTATAAAAAAAAATAATAATAAAAACACATAAGTGTGTAATGTAAGTATTATCTATATACAGTTAAAATATAATGATTTAATTACAATTTCGTTTATAGAGAATAAATAAATAATTAAATAAAAAATATTACTTGAAAAAGACCATAAAGAGTCGAAACGTCGTAAAAACAAAATTTAATTTTATTAAAGCCAAAATTTCCACTAATTCTTCTTAAATATAAATATATATTATTGGCTAAAAAACAAACAAACAAAAATTAATTCAGAAAAAGTTTAAATCCATGCCTCATGTGTTTGGTATTAAATGAGTGCATACTTCTACGAAATCAGCTTTGCTTGTCCTAGAAAGGGCAGCTGCGGATTTCTGAGAAAAATTAAAAAAACGGTGTACGATATAAAAAAAGAAACAAATAAATAATTGAAATTTCTTTACTTATATTACCGACCGATCGACCGATATCGAAAGCTGCCCTCTAGTAATCAAATGATAAAGCTAAGTTAGATTAAGTCTATCACATTAGTGTGAATTATATGTATATTGGAATCCTTTCCTCATCTTGCTTTTAATATGTTGTATTGCCATCTATTTCAGAGTAAAAGAGATCTAGAACGGGAAGTGGACGAACTGAACGCCGGAAGACCGCAATGTCCTGTCGGCCTGAATACCCTGGTGATTCCTCGTAAAGTGACGCCGAACGAGAATCAACAACAGCCGTACGTCTACCTGAACTGCGGTCACGTTCAGGGACTGCACGATTGGGGCCAGGATAAAGATTCGGGAGACAGGAAGTGCCCTATCTGCTTAGAGGTGAGCCCGATATAGATATAGTTTATATGGGATGTATACATTAAATGTGGAAACGATTTAGGAGGATGTGAAAATACGTAAAAAAAAAGTGTTTTAATTACAATTAAACATTAATTTTAATGACAATTTGACGTGTGAATGTGATGAAGTTTGAAAATAATTAATATTGTTCTTATTTGCTTCTAAAGTTTAATTGGTATTTTAGAGGTACGTATTGTATAATATGAAATATAATTATAAATTACAGATCCATTGAATAAAAAAAAATAAGGAAAATTTCTGAAGAAAACGATAAAAAATTGCAAGCACGTAAAACATAATTTTATTGTATTATTATGAATCCTCACAAAAAATAAAAATAAAGTAAAAATATATGCCGTTATTTCATGAAAGGAAAAATTAAAAGCAAATAATTGATTTTTTCAGGAACTGCTGTAAAACAATTTTTAAAAAGAAAAAATATTTACATTTCTATCTACATATACAGGGTGATTCTTGATATATGCGACAAACTTTAAGAGCTGATTCCTGGGCTTATTTTGATCATAAAAGTTCATAAGAACATATGTCCAAAATCGCTTAATTCTAAAGTTGTACAATGTTTAATAGTAAGTTAACATAATTAATGTTTTTATTATAAATTAACAAAATAATTAGTAAAACGAAATTAAGTTATACTAACTGTCGAAAATGACCGCCCCCAACTGCAATACAAGCTTCTATCCTCTGTCGTATTGACTGACGAGTCCGTTCTAAAATACCAGGAGTATTTCGAATTGTTTGAAAAACTGCGATAATACGATTTCACAGTTTATCGACATTTTCAATGGGAGTCGTATAAACTAATGATTTAAGGTGACCCCAGAGAAAAAAGTCCAAAGAATTTAAGTCTGGAGACCGAGGAGGCCACGGTTGTTGACTTCCCCGTCCTATCCACCGATCTGGATACGTATTGTCCAAAAATTCGCGAGCAACTAAACTAAAATGCGCTGGAGCACTGTCATGCATAAAATACATTTGTAATCTTAAATTGCAACGGAACTTCTTCCAGCAGTAGTGGTAGCTCCTCTTCAAGAAAATTGCGGTATACCTCGCCATTTAACCGCATCGGTAAAAAATGTGGACCTATCAAGTGATCTCCAACAATTCCGGCCCACACATTGACAGAGAATTGATGTTGATGACGGGCATTCACTAGTTCGTGCGGATTTTCTTCGGCCCATATGTGGTTATTATGAAAATTAATAATCGCGTTTCTAGAGAAAGTAGCCTCGTCGGTGAAGAATATTTGAGGTAAATAGTCAGGATTTTGTGCGATTTTGTGTTGCATCCATTGACAAAAAACCACTCTTTGCGGAAAATCTGCCGGCAAATGTGCCTACACCCGTTGAATATGATATGGATACAACAGTTGATCTTTCAATACTTTCCAAACTGTGGCCTGACTAATGTTTAAAGCAAACGCAATTTTTCTGGCGCTTGTAGTATAGGATGTTTCTCAATTTCATTTAGTACCATTTCTTCAACTTGCGGAATTCTCACTGTAGATGGGTGCCCGTTATCAGTCGTCCGTTTTTTAAAATTTCCAGTTTCACTAAGACGTTGGTGAAGACAGTGGCAAATATTGAATGATGCGGGATAATACGGTTCAGGTATCGTTCTTCATAAAGACGTCTAGCAGCACGCGAATTTCCATTGACAAGACCGTAAACGAAATGCATATCACACATCTCAGCATTCGTGTAATTCATTTTAGAAAACAGAAACTGGCAATAAACTGAATGAATACTCTGACAACTATTGACAAATATTGAAATGACAAATAACAATTCCTCTCAACACAATAGTTTTTGAAGAACCAACTGTGATATTAATCGTGTTAGTCATAGTTCATAATTTTTATTAAACATTCAATAACTTTAAAACCAAACCGTTTTGGACATATACTCATATGAACTTTTATAATCAAAATAACCTCAGGAATCAGCTCTTAAAGTTTGTCGCATATATTGAGAATCACCCAGTATACTAGAATATGCATCTTTTATAAAAAAAATATTACACAGCGATTTTTTTTTGGTAAAAATTGTAAAAATACAACTTGAAAAAAGTATTAGAGTATTACAATGCCTATTTGCTACCACCTAAAAATTCGATAACTAAGATACAGAAAACAGTTCTATGCAAAGATATACAATGCTATACAAAATTCTGTAATTCTTTTTTTTCTGATTTCCTTGATCCTCTTTTTTTTTTTTTTTTTTTTTTATATATATAAAAAATATATTTAAGGCTATTTATTTGCCTGAAGATGTTGTCGACAATTGCAACAAAATCTAGTAAGAATAGCAAAGGATAACAAAATGAATCCATAAAAGAAATTGCGTCAAGTACTTGGATAATACAAAACGGTTAAATCAGAGAAAAGTTGCCCAATTATGTGAGCAACAAAATTGTGTTCTAAAGTTCATTTACCATAACAGACGAGATACGTCATTACTTGCAAATTCGGGCCATGTAATACCATATTATTAAAATAACCAACTAACATATAACTTATTCATGTTCAATTAAAGATACTATGTTGGTGCTTACTGCTTTTTAAATTGCATGCTTGTCACATCTTCCCAATGTATTTCCACCAATTTAGTTATTGCTGTCAACTGTCAAAGGGTTATATTCTGCATTTGCAGTAAAGTGTGGGAATTTGCGTTTATATTTGGTATATATTTATTTAAAATAAGTAGTTATTACAACTAAACCATACCGAAACCCCTGTGTAAACAGTCGAAGGAGTTAATAGTTTCGTTAATCGTGTATTTCGACGCAGAACGCGAGAACAACGGGCCATTACTCCCGTTAACTTTTGCGTGAAAAGTGTGTATAAAATCCATATATTTTTAATGTCACATTGTTGCAACCATAAGCAAAATTTCATCCATGAGTAAAAAGGAATTACATCCAATAACCCAAAACGAAAATGCATACGAAATAAATGTTGTAAAAATTGATTATTCTACTCATTGTCAGTGTGCTATTGGAAACATAGCATATGACATGTACGAAAACAGTGAGTATATACAAATATTGTTTACAAAAGTGGTTCTTTCACATACATTTTTCGGACTGATATAACACATTAAACATTTTGAACAGTGCTCTTAAAGAAAAAGACATTTCTATGGTTGAAACACGTTGTGGTATGTATATTATTTGTTCTCAAAGAAAAGGGAGTTTGTTACGAAACGATGGATGAAATATGGCAGATCGGAGGATGCATACAATTGTATGAAGCGGATTGGATTAAATTAGTCTGGAAATTTGACGTGCTTGGTGTATAACATATTGGAAACGAAATTCAGAAATAGTAAATCAGAGAGATTTGTTTGGATAGAGAAGAAACTTGCATACTAATCGTTACTGTGAATACTTTAAGTGATAATGGTCCCGATTAAATTTATTATACTCACTTGTGCTTTTTTGTTATTTTTTTCCACTGCTATCATGATTAACATAACTTTAAATCCTGATTTTCAAAAAGAATCATCACTAGTATTAACGATAAATGTTATTTTTAAGAGTTTGTTTATTCACCTGTGAATAGTGTTTGACAGTTAAATAACCTAATGGTTTGTTTATGTTTTGACAAAGAAAAAATTTGCAACACGGTCGTGACGTCATAGCAAACTGACTCACGTAGTACCTCGTGTATTATAGTAAATGAACTACCTTTTACCGTTCATTAACCTATCTTGTTATCTTGGGCAGTCTGTATAATACATTTTTTTAGATGTTGTCACTGTTTGTTACCTTCCATATATATTATTTTAATTTGTTTGGTAATAATGTTTGGCTATTAACTCAATAATTCTCATATTTGTAATTATGATTATTTAAAGAAGGAAAAACGTATGTTTTATTCTGAGGCAAGTTAAATTAATGCCAAAACGTCAATAAATAATTAGAACTTTATTTCTGCAAAAACATCTACTTCCAAATCTAAAAAGATAATCATCACACGTATATCTTATTTTTTAATATTAATTCTCCATTTTATCCAGCTCGGACCGGTAGTTAAAGTGTGCATGGGCCTAGAACCGGATTTCTACGTCGACTCAGGGCCGCCAACCTACGCTTTCAATCCCTGCGGACACATGGCCACGGAAAAGACGGTCAAGTAATTCCCCCCCACACGAAAACAAAAAAGCAAATTAACCTATCTATATGTTCGTCTTTTCTCTACATACTCTTTAGGTACTGGGCCAGTGTTGCCATTCCTCACGGTACCAACGACTTCTACGCCGTGTGCCCGTTCTGCGCATCACCGTTAGCCGGCAATCCCGGATTCATCAAACTGATTTTTCAAGATAACGTCGATTAAGCTTTTATATATTTTCGATTTTTGTTTTCTATTAATTTTTTTTTTCCTCCTTATTATATAATATTATTATGTGGTTATAAAAGAAAAATATGTGACGCAAAACAAAGACTTTGACGTTGAATCTGTGTTATTATATAGGAAAATGTGAGTTTCTTCTTCTCACGTACTAGAAGAGAAAAACGATCACATGACGAATATTTTTGTGTATGTAATTAGTTAGGGTTAGGATTTGTATATCACCACCAAAGCTTTTTATTTATGTTCGCTGATAGATGTTAAAATTGAGTGGATCCCTTCCTGAAAGAGTATTTAAATTTAATTACTTTTTAGGTGACTATTTTTTATTTTATATATTAATTCTTTTATTAATTCTTACGTAGTGCTTGAATGACTGTTTTTTTTTTTTATGTTTAAAGTATATTAATAATTAATTGATGATAACGAAAAATATTTTAAAAAGTTATTAAAAGTTAAATTAGATGATGTATCTTGTAAATCTGAACTATAACTATGAATTTTGTAAATATATATTGATGATAAAAAAATATAGGTTTGCACTATTGGTACTACTTGTACCGCGTTTATTGTATTTGGGATGAAGTAAGTGAGTTTTTTGATAATAGTGATTATTACTACTGAGTAATGAGTATTTAGCGAACACGGTATAAATGAGAACACTTTAGTATTAAAAAATAACAAAAATGAATAAAATAAAAAAAAATAAGAGTTTTACTCCTATAAAATGTTGTATTTAAAAAATTCGCATCGTTCGATTTAATAATAAAATAATAATGGGGAAATGAAAGTTTGATCAAATACTCGAACTGATATTGCAAGTGTATCATGTTATAATGTCGAAATTAATGTCATTTATTTCTATTAATTTTTTTTTTTGTTCGAGTCGATTTTTTATTTTGGGAGAATAACATTTTAACTTTAACCCCTTACCGGTAACAACTAAGGCGGGATCATCCCAATGTTTTTTTTTTGTGAAAATCCGTTTTTACACAAGTTAATACTGACAATGCTTGCATTGTCCGTTTGATTTTTGTATGGTGGAATCAACGAACTAGATAAAACACTGGAAGGCGCTTTCGCATGCACGCAGTAACTGAAAAACAGTCTGGTTTCCACCATCTTTGAATGTGGCAAATTGACGTATAGACTGTCAAAGGGAGTAAATGTCATCTTTTTTGCATATTAAGATTTTGAATTAGAATCATCGTATACATGTCTTATTGCATGTTTCTCAGGAAGGAAACATGCATCCATTCAAATTGCAAGCTTTGCGCTAGCAGATAGCAGTTCTGGTATGTATGTTCATATATCTCGTTTGACACTTTCATATTGAATAATAAAATGAGCCATTTCAATAAATATTTGCATAAAATTAATGCATTTAAAATAATTAAGCTTAAATCCAATTCTTTTTGCAGATATAAGATTAAAAATAATACCAATCTTGATGGTTTTAATAGGCTTTATCTTCCTATTGTGGTCGTCTTACTAACAATATAAAATGATGGATTAATTGCAATTTGGAAGTAGTATTCGCGGAACATTATTAAGTATAGGAAATATGAGAACGCATTGTGAGCTATTTCTTACTAAAAACGGGAAATAACAGATCTGAAAAGCAAAATTCCGTATAAATACAATTCTGTCGTTGGAATCTTGCCACATTTAAAGATGGCGGCCAGTTGTCAAGTGGACCGTTTTTTAAGTACGCAGCGCGCGTTCCAGTGTTTTATATAGTTCGTTGGATGTAATTGAAATAAATTTTAATGTAGTGACATCTAACTGACTTTACGATTAAAAAGAAAAGCTATTGATTGAAATGTAAAACTTAGACCTTATAACAGTTTTATTTAGAAAAAGAAAAGTTTTATTTAACGTTTATTTAACACACTATAATAAGTATAATTAAACAAACAATACATTCGTAGGTTCTTGTTTTACACAGATTCATACATGATTCAAGTATCCACATCAAAACTATATCAACTGACAAAACATCATTCTGCTTGGAATCGTTAAGGTAGTCACGCCCCCAGTTTGGCGCGAATTTTCCAAATTTAAAAGTATTCGTGACAGTTGGCAATTGTTAGAAATGCTTACGCAGCAAATTTTAAACACCAATTTTATTTTATCATTTAAATGGAATACCGACCAGATTTCGTTAGTTCGTTAGGGTATAATTTTATTTATTTATTATTTTTTTTTTGTAATACTATCTATTCAATTAGACCATTTTTTTAGGACCTCAGTATCACAATTTTACGATAGCACTAATGATGTTAAAAATAATTATAAAAAGATAAGCGTTTCTTTATATATATATATATATATTTATAATGTTTAGAAATGGTACGTATAAACAAATCAAAATTCAATTAATTTTAAATAAACAACTAATATTTTACATAATATGTAAATAGGAAAAAAGTTTTTTTTTTACAAATTGTAATAAAATTAGTTAGTTTATACATTTGGTGTTTTAAAGTATTATTATCATTATGTTCTAAATAAGATCATTCATCGCTAGATTCTTAATTTAGAACAAAAAATAACTTTCAGCGCCATCTTTCGGGTTGGTGCCAAAGGTTTTCGCCTGCTTCAAGGGTTGTTTCATCTGTAAAATTGCAGATTATTTTTTGAATTGTTGGGGAGAAAGGTTTTGCAAAAACTAAGAGGTTTTTCGACATTTTCTCGAAATGGTTATGATCTATAAATTTAGCTCAATTTTAACTTGGGTTGCGTTTCTTTTTTTTTGATTTTCTTTGGTTAAACGGCTTAAAATTTACTTTAATTTCATCTTTTAAATTTTTATTAATTCGTTCTACAAACACCAAAAGCTTTTCTTAAACGAAATTTACCGACCACCGCGCTCTACTTTATCCTCGTGCGCAAAAACCTTAAATAGATCACAATGGGCCATGATTACACTGCAAGTTTCAAAATCAAATTCCTACTAGAAGTACGAAAGGATGTAATTTAAATGAATTTCGTTATTATTTTTCTATAAATAATTTAGCATCCTGGATGGTCTGGTAGTTGAGTTACAAATAATCTATTATTGCCCAAATTTCTCGTATTTAATGAAACCAAACCATTCTATTCTATCTATTTGCAGAAAACTTGATTTTTGTTAATTATTTTTTTTTTTTTCAAAATTCCTGTACTTTGAAGACACTCTTCATAAAAAATTATTGAAGGAGACCAGAAAAGTGAGTCGAAACTTCTAAAAAGATATAATTGTAATTATTCTAAATAAATTGAGCCGAAATACTACAACGACAAGGAATCTCTTACTAAAAATTTTACACTTTGCAAGCACAGCACACACTTATCAAGAATTATAAATATGTATTATGCTATTTACACGATAATTTAAAAATAATAGCAGAGCATTCCCCAAAATTCATTAAAAATCCAGAATAAGAAGCATGATACACTTGCATCTTGATGGTCGATCGATCAAAAACAGCACGGAAGCAAAGAATGGAAGGACAGACATCCGATTCATCGTGTAATTAACAACCAAGAGAGACAAAATCGTAGAAGCTTAAAAGTGCAAATGTGTGAAATATGTAAGACTGGTTAGATTTTAGCTTAAAACTTAAGATTATTTATAATAAATTTAAATTAACAAGACATATTATATATATATATATTATACATTAACGATGATAAAAAAAAAATGTTATTGAAATATCGAATACACACATTATGGCATATTTTTTTATAATGTCGACGAAATTCGGAACATTTTCGACGTGGAAGGAAACTAAATTAAATATATAGTTGTATCATTTGTAATTTGTTGTTTGTATGATGGTCGTTCGCGTTAAACTTGGCCAAGATTTATTATTTCGAAGAAAAAAAACATGTTAATGACTATAACAATACAATTTTGAAATTTTAAATGAATATATCAGTAAAAATGATTTAAAACAAAAAAAAAATGATTTTTATACATCTTTATCGTATGTAGCATATTGTACGATTTTCACTTTTGTATTGTGTAGTTGGCACTTGTTTCGTATTCTGATGGATAATACAATTGGCAGGAAGTAGTTCTATTGTTCACAGTAGACGGTAATGATAGTGCAGTTAGCGACCGATACCACCAGTAAAAAGAATGGCAGTTTTGTGAATCATCTAAGGACGTGCTTTATTATACCGTTGCTGTCTTATTTATCGCAATAAGAATCATTGATTCTATATAAAAAGAAATGTTTTGGACGAACACTTTTAATATATGAAATCCTTTATTATTTCCATTTATTTAAGTGGCAAAATTGAAGATCTGGAGTGGACAATCAATCCTTAGTAATTCATTTTGGAATGATGGTAATAATACATATTAACATGATACAAGAAAATAAGGTATGCTCATCTGAAAACGAAAACTCTTCTTTTTCGCGCATGGCCCTCAGATACGTCATCACTCGACTGTCGCCATTGTTGTTGATGTATTTACCAAATTACTATATTTATTTTAACAAGTTTCAGTTTATTTTTAAATCGATTAGAGCACTTTATTTAGTTTTTATTTAATGTCTTGTGTTAGCTTGTGCTTGTAGTAGTTTCGATTTACGTGTATAGTGATTCTAGTTAGGTGTTATAAGTTCGTTTCAGGTTTTTGTATGGATAAACTGTTTATAAACGTTGTATTGGAAATTCTTGAGTGATTTTCATTCGTTCGAAGGAGTAGAATAAAAAGAATTGATAAATGAATTTGTAAAAAAAAAGAAAAATAAAACACTGCACTCACAATCATTAATTAATTCTTTCTTTTTTTTATCTGCATTTTTTTTTATTCCAGCACTGTCTGTATTAATATTTGTACCAGACTAATAGACATTTCATTTGCCATTAAAAAAAAAATATGAACCACTTACAATTAATGAAATTTTAGTACGTGTGAGTACAAACAAGTATGAAGGTAAGAGCTAAAGAAGTGTAGAACATGTTCAGTTAAAGTAAAGCTTGTAATTATTAATGCTTTATTTGCTTCATCGCACTAAAATAAGCAAACATGAAATGTTATACTAAAGGCAAAAAATACTTTACATCAACAGAATCACTCATCACAAAGCAATAACGATTTTGCATTCAATTGAAAATTACATTAAAAAATTTGTTACAATGCAAATTTGATTGACGGAAATGGCAAAAAAAAACAATTTTATTGATTTTAATAGGATAGATTTAAAAAAAAATGGGAGTTAATTTTCTTTACATTGCTCATATCTACTAAATTATTGGATTGGTAGTACTGTTTGGCCCTCAAATACGTCACACCTAGATGCGCAAGAGCATACCTTATTTTCTTGTATCATGCATATTAAGTGTTGGGTATCCTTGTCCTTTAGAAGAAATCCCTATTGTTATTTTCCTTAGTTTTCTGCCTTGGCAACTTGATTTAAAGGGATCTCTGTATGCTCGAATATAACATTTGTTTTATACATATATTCCATATTCTACATTTTATGTACAAATGTTTATATTTAATAATATTATGCACAAATTTGGCGCCCAATGTGGGGCTGGGAAAATATTTTTTTTTAATATATATTAAATTGCAAATGTGCAGCGAAAAATATCAATAAGCACATGGAAAATAGAAAAAAAAATATATACTGTTTTGAAGTGGATAATAACAAACATTCTAACAAGCAAAGTCACCCAACCAAATCACCTTCGATTTTGATAAAATTTTGCAGTGAAAAATAATCGAGCAGTATTTTTTTTTTGAGTTGCTGATATTCACTTACAGGGGAGATACAGATCCCTAAAGAAGTTACACACCTAAGTAGTATATTTCAAACCAAAGGAGAAAAGTGCTCTATTATAGCCGCGGACAAATATTACAAACCGAGTCGAAGGCGAGGTTTGTGATTGGCCATGGCCTGCAATAGCACTTTCCTCACGTGATTTGAGTACAATTTTTTCCCCAGCCAATCCAATTTTAACAAAATGTTTAAAAATAATAAAGACATACTTGTGAGTGACATGATAGATACCCTAATAACCAAATTTAAATTTCCCGCCACAATTTTTAGTGAATTCAACGTAAAGGGATTAAAATAACTAAGTATTAATGTAGTACAAAATGGTGGGTAGTTTTATGTTTCAATGTTGAAGTTACTAGGAATAATTGCGGGAAATTTAAATTTGGCTATTAGGGTAGTAGGCTTAATCTGTCAAATATTTTTTGAGAACTGTCAAGTTAGCGTCGTTTTAAAAGTGTTAAAATAATATTATATTCTAAGTATCCAATGAACGATTTAAATTGAAAGGTTAGATAAGAGTAAATAAACTTGTTCTTTCGTTCATACAGCAATTTAATATATGATAGCTAGTTTCGGCTTTTAACAGCCATCTTCAGATCTCTAGAAATACAAATTGATCAATTAATTAATATAAATAATTGTGTTAAGATTTAAATATAAAACTGATGAAATTAAAACTGGTAAATATAATAATATAAGCTAACAGTAACAAATGACATTTTAAAAAAAATATTATGCATTAAAAGTTTATTTACACGTCAATAGATAAAATTGCCAATCATTGAGTTAAAAAACACCAAACATGAATAATAAATTAAGCAGACACCAACATTTATATATAACAATTGACTATAAATTTAAAATATAAGAAAAACTATTCCAAAATGACAACAATACAAATGATTCAACATATACAAAACGTGTCTAATGTATTTATTGTAAACTGAAACTGCGACAGATTGTTTAAAAAATTAAGTAGTGTTTCTTGTGAATGTGTGTGTGTGTTTTGTGCATGTGCGTGTAAAAGTTATTCAGGTTGTCTAAATATGGAATGTTAATGCTGTGTTAAACTGGTTGTCAAATCCAAATAAGTGAAGATCGGTTTAATGTTATAATCTATTTGTTCATTTAAAAGATGTATGTTAGGTATTTTCTTATGCCGTTCTGTTTTGTATGCCTCTAACAGTCTAAGTTTTTGACCCTCATCACAGTTGTGAAGTAAGGTAATGTTATCATCACAAATGCTTTTTTGTCCGTATTCTAGTAAATGTTGATAAAAATTTCAATTGTTTTGTTTCCTGTGTTCTTTAATTCTGGTATCTTTCTGCCAGTTTCCCCTATGTAAGTAAGCATCACAATCATGGCATTTTATTCTGTAAACTCCATTTCGTTGAAGTTTGTCTTTATTTTCTGTATGTGTGCAAAGCATATTTTGCAGATTATGAGGTGAATTATATAAGCCAATTGTATATTAAAATGTCATTTGTTACTGTTACCCAATAAACCAAATTCAAATTTCCCGCAATTATATTATAGTAACTTCAACTTAAAGGTATTCAAATAACTATTAACCTAATACAAAATCGTAGGTAATTTCATGCTTTAATGTTGAAATTACTTAAAATAATTGCGGGAAATTTGAATTTGGTTCACTGGGTAGCTTATATTATTACATTTATACTAGTTTTAATTTCATCAGTTTTATATTTAAATCTTAACACAATTATTTATATTAATTAATTGATCAATTTGCGTTTCTAGAGATCCGAAGATGGCTGTTAAAAGTCGAAACTAGTCATCATATATTAAATTGCTGTATGAACGAAAGAATATTTACTCTTATCTAACTCTCTGTTTAATAATAGTTTAATTCAAATTTAATACATAATAATTTATATAGTCATTATCTTATAAATGGGCTCAGACTATATTAATAATGTCGCATATTATAAGATGTACAGTTTCATCATGTCAATGTCACCTACTTTTTTGCTCCCTGGGGAGGTAAAGTACAACTTTTTTTAAGTGACACCTTCCTCCCTCATGCTGGGGGAAAAAAACACATTTTCAACGATATCTAATCAAAACTTAATAATAAATGGATGCATACTTGATGACGCGATACATTCTTCGAAATCGTTAAATAAGTTCAAGTTTATTGGCACTTACTAGTGTGATATGGCAACGTTGTAAAGTCTCTTTTCACTTTAAATACATTTATGACGCCTTTTGTTACAGAAAATATTATAGCGCCATCTGGCGACCATTTGCATAAATATGTCTATGACTCTTTTTGGTTATAGAAAATAGTGTAGCATCATCTGGTGACCATTTGCATATATTAATTTTTGTTTGTCTGAAACGTTTTTTTCTTTCTAAAGCCGGTTTTACATTATACTAAATTTAGTATAAAACTTTGATATAAATTTGCTATTAAATATTTCAAAGAGTATCATACAGAAAAATTTATTTGTAAATTTCGTACGAAATATTGTACTAAATATTTAAAACCTGTTCTATTTCTCATTAATTTTACAAACGAAATATGCGTGCGCAATATGTGAATTGTTGGTTAAGTCCAGTGGGATAGGTCGGCGTTTGTCGTACTATACAGATCGCTCAATCTAAGTTGACATAGACAACGCAAAAATACACGATGTAGTTTGTAGTTGAGTCAAAGCATAAGGAAGTTCTGTTGTCTATCGTATATCGCTGTATCACCATCCATTTTAGAATAATGTCGTGGTCATGTCAGCAGGTTGAATTGTTGATTGAGTATTCAAAACTACCCTAGATAAAGTTAAAATTGATTGATTGTATAACAATTTGTTGAACATACTCAGTTTTATAATCTATAAAAAAAGATAGATACATACAAAAAATGCATTTTATTTTTAGAATTATATTTCATCCCTAACTTGTCTTGCAAAATTAGCAGATCTATTGCCACTTGGTCGTTGCACCTTACCAAAATTTCAACATTTTCCTCTGCAACTTCATCGATATCGATGTAGCTTAAGTTTTTAGTAGAACACTAGAAATAAGCTTATAATCACCATCTGATGGTCTAAGTACTATTAGACTATTTGCGCCTTTATAATTGAAGAAGTAAAATCTATCAGATCCAGGTCTATCCACGTCCGTCAAGATCACCTAGACAATGAGGAAATTGCCAAAGTTCATCAAATCGTTCGACAATGGACCGTCAGTCCTTAATCCCGAATTTAATAAATTTAGAATGCATTTTCCTTCAGGTCACATACTTATCCAATTTTTACATAATATCATTGTTTACGGGACTAGCTGTCATAGTTACATTTAAAAATGATAGCCATAACAGCAATACTTCTTTGTCAGCCATTTTACGGTAATATGAATCTTTTTCATAACGTTTTTCATACTAAATGTTTTACTTTAAATATCAAACAGACATATTCAAATATTTTGTACCAATTTTCTATTTTTAATTTTTTTTATGTATGACATGCAGGTAAATTTCTTTATAAATTCAAAATAAAATTTTATATACAAAATTTCATACTAAATTAACTATAATGTAAAACGGGCCTAAGAAATAATTAAGTTGGTATAGGTGTGTTCTGCGATAAATGGATCAGCTTGCTGTTTATAATTTCTCGTTGATTTAAATGCGCAAAAAAAAATGGCTTACGAGAATCAATTATTGCCATATTATTTCTTGTCTTTGAATTTAGATAGAAAAAATAAAGTGGTATCGTCTTATCAATGCAGAAAATCAAAGATATGAGGTTTAGAGTAGACCTTTTAAAATTAATTTATAAATATGTAATATTATATAATTTATCGATTTTTTTTAATATATAATAGAACTGTCATTTTCATCGACTGGATTAACTTTTTTTTCTTATGTATGTTTAATTATGTATAGTCGATTGATCGATTGCTTATGGGATCTTTTTATTTAAACAACGCATTTTTTTTTTAATATTTTTTTCGTATTTAATTAACGTTATTAATTTTATTATTAAACCCACATTGAAATGTAATTAAATCGCTTCTTTTACAGCATAGATATTTTTTTTTGTTAGGTTATTTTGAAACTCTCATTATTTGTGATTTTTAAGAAGGCAATATTTCGATTTTGTGATTCGTAACATTTTATCCTATTCTGATATGTATGTACGAATTACAGGCAATTGAAAATATAGTCTCACAAAAAGCCGGTCGTTTTCTCCCCAGCCCTCTGTATATAATGTAGAGTAATTTATCAGTATATATATTGCGATAATAATCTCTTAGCTGGTAAGATATTGTTCCACTGAAGAATTTTATCTCTGTGCCTGGAATCACCAATAAAAAATACTATTGTAAAATTTGTGGGGATATTTTATTTTTCCTTTTTCTTTTTTTTGTTTGTTGAAGTACACAGTATTTATCTATATTTAATTTTCGCGTTTATCTCGAGAGTATCGTTGGACGTCCTACCAAATGGTGGCGGCGCTGTTCGCGTCGATCCAATCGAGGAAGGAAGTGGTACGGGCATGCGCTGACGGCCAACCAACTTCGCAACCAATAGCCAAACCGAAGGAAACGATACCAACCTAGGGAAAACGAATATTTCAATGATTATTAATTATTTATGACACATAACGATAAGACATTCTTTGTTACACCTGTATTGAAAAGTGAGATAAAGAATTACATTCAAAAATTAACTAAGTACATATTTTTCTATTGCAACAAAGATGAAACATCATTTTATATATTGAAATTAATAACAGAATATATTGCATGCCCTTTGGCGTATTTAATTAATTTATGTTTCAGTGTCAGTTGTTTTCCCACTCAACTCAAATCATCTTGCAAGTGATGATTCTTCCACTCAGCATGGATTTGCGAAGGAAAAAAGTACAGATACGGCATTGTTTGAAGTGTTAAGTGATATAATGGTTTAGTCATATAACAGTAGGTATTTTTTTTTGGGATTTATCAAACACATTTACCGTGCCAATCACGAAATTTTGCTGTTTAAACTTTATCAGTATGAAATAAAGGGATTAATGTTGAATGGTTTCATTATGAAACTTTAAAAAAATATATTTTGCTAATTCGTATTATAATGGTAAAATTCATAATTCTTTTAAAAAATAGATGTCTCTGTAGGTACCATTTCTAACGTTTCTAACAAAAAAATATTTATGCTTATACAAATGGGGTGGTTATAGATAAGTATTTGACGAAATAAGAGGGGATAGGATAGAACGGCAATGGTGAAGTAAGGGGCGCATAGTATATTTGAACCGATTTGAAATGTGTAGCATATCTACTATTTCCAACATATTTCCAGTGTGTCGAGTGGTCGGGCAGATTTGCAGATGGATACATCGTACAGAGCAGGTAGCGTAGGTACTCAATGTGTACAGCAAAGGAAAAAAAGCTATCGGGGATAATGAGAAAAAAACATGTTTAATTTTTGGAGAATATATGGTGATATAGTGAATATTAAATATGAGAAATAAAAATAATTTATTAATTGTTTCGACTGGTGGAAATATGTTATGTTATTTTCTTTCACGGTTTTAACATTCGATGTTAAAAAGATGCCAAAAATTATTATTTATTCTTATATATTTGGTAAAAGTATTTTTTACATTCTCAATTATTAAAGAATCGGGTATAGTTATCTTAAATCTTATTTTAAAAAAATACCCCAATCTAACAGTCAGCAGATGGAGATTAGTACCATTACACTTTAAAAACTGAACTTATTCTTCTTAAGTCTATGTCAAAGTGATTTTTTTATGACAATTTTTCATTAATAATAATTGGCACGGCAATAAATATAGCGGTGAATGTGTTTTTTTTTTATAAATAAAAGGGTATTATGTATATTTTACATTGCAAGTAACTGTGAACTGAGAAAAAAATGCCATACGCTTTATCGCACTAGTCACTCACGGTGTTTACAGTTAACCAGGCCAAAAAAGGATTTGACATTAGGTAACTGATTGAATACAGCTAAAATGCGTAATGTCAAAAATTTTGAATTTCCTAACCAGTAGTATGAGTCATGTGAATAAAATTATCCGCTAATAGATAATTAATAAAACGTACCTACATGAAACGTACTTTATTATTGATGTGTATTCTTTATTTCTCCTTTCCGAATTTATCGGCAGTCCCGATATATTCAACCACGTATTAGTTTCTAACGGCCGACATGCTCGTTGTGTATTTCTGTTATAATAATTTAAATTGGAAGCAAAAGTTATATAGTTGAGTGTTTCAAATTAATGCAATTTCTAATAATCAAGAATCAAAAGAATATTCGGAGAAAGCTTTATTGAATATATATGAACACCTTGAGCGTACACTTAGGTACCATTTGGGGGGCACTTCTTTAATTTTCTATGATCTTATCTTAAAATGACAAAGAAAATTTAAGATACGGCAGTATCTACTGCTGTTAGCCGAAAAGATATAAATTCTTATTACTATTTTTTATATCCTGTTATATCTCTAAGGCCACCCATTTACAATCCCACAAAAATTGTATACGCAATTTTCCCTGACAGGCAGACACGGTAGATAGTTTTTTTCCTTTGTTGTTAAGGACATAGTGCGACCGTTGTCTTCGTCTGTTCAACATACCCACATATCTATGTAGCTCACTCGTATGCACTGGGAACACTGTGGTGTATAGTACTATTGCAGAGTTTTATACGTAATACGTATATTAAATAAAATATAAACGAAAATATAGAATTTATCTTAAAATGTAATAATATTGCATCATTTATTAGATGGATATTTCATATTTCAATATTCTGTATACGTTTACGGCTCCATCTTACGGCAAAAGGACAAAGGTGGTGTTTTCTATGTAGGGGTGTTCCAAATACTTCTTTGTACATGTAGTTGTAAAAAAAAGATCAAGGTCAATCTTTCATTTTGAATAGGTTTTGGCATAACCACTGTACAATTTCATTTTCTTTTTTGTAAATATGATATATGTAAGATCATCTGCGGGCTCAAACTCTTACTTCGTATTTTTTATGTTAATTTAAAATTAAGTTTTATTCTTATTTACTTTTTCAACAGTTTAACTTGAGACTCAAGAACTAGAAACTATTAACTTATTACTATATAATTTTACATCAATTCTTCCTTAAAAGATGCAAAACCTGTGAAGTTATAGTTATTGCCGATTTGCAGGGATCTGTAACAATCTTGCCCAGCCTTAATGGGATTATTTATTGGGGCTTAATATTTATGCTACAAAAAAGAGCTTTAAGACTAATATGTAATGTACCTCACAAACAATCTTGTAGACCTTAAACTTAAACATTACCAAAAATTAACTTTTTATGATACATATACAAGGTGCGGTGTTTAAACCGTGGGTTAGCTCAATATTGGTAATTATTACTAGTTGAATTCTGGAATATTTGTTTGTGGGGGTGACCTTTCAAATAAAAATTTTGGCAACACTGAACTATGAACTACGAATGTCAACTTGCTTATTTTAAATAGAACACGCTGTATATTATTTCATTTTCCGATAGCTCACGTTATAATAAATAAGTTCCATTAAGGGTCCCTATACCTATCTTTGATAGTTTTCGGGAAAAAAACAGGTTTTTAGTGAATTTTGACGTTTTATCGACAACGGAATGAAAAATCAATAACAAAGGAGGTGCGTCAAGTAGAAGGTTGAAATTTATTAGTACAGCAGTCATT